>JAUMHR010000063.1:16464677-16485378 GCA_032361145.1 Enteromius fasciolatus | reverse complement strand
AGTACCTACTGTTTTAACGGTCGAGTAGTACGTTCGGTTTTAAATGTAGTACCTACTTAAGCAGTATGCGATTTCGGCCTGCCTGGTTATAGGAAGCGAGAGCGCGAGAAACCACAGCCAGCAATTGTGACAGACATCTATCGCAACAAATAGCAGTTACTTCTGAAATGTAACTGGCCATACTAATTTTTGTACAGTAATGCTCAAATAAGGTATTGAAAAGTCCTTCTTGGCGCTCATACTGTGTTCTTCTCTGTGAAAATAGAGGTTTGCTGTGACTTTGCATCAGTAGTTCTGTCAAAGGCCCAATCATCCTCCTTCGCCCAATGGTTTTTGCCCGTTATTCTACTTTGCTGATGAAATCCTGTCATGCTTTTTCTACACAAAAGAACTGCTGTTCTTAAAACCCTTGCTAAACAGACTAAGTCTATCAAGTCACCCATTATACTAAACACAGCTAAATACAAGGGATACTTCAGCCAGAAATGACATTCATTAATTCAGCGATCAATTCTGTCATTAATTACTTACCCATGTGTTATTCCAAACCCATAAGACCTTCATCCATCTTTGGGACACAAATAAAGATATCTTTGATTAAATCCGAGAGTTTTCTGATCGACTTTTTGTAAGCAAAGAAAATAAGAAGATAAAAAAATTAGTTTTCTTTACACACAAAAAGTGCAGTGTCTACCATAATTTATGAAGATGAACAAAGGTCTTATGGGTTTGGAAAGACATGAGAGTAAGTAATTAATGACAAAAATTTTAAAGATTTTTTAAGATTTTTAAGTGAACTCTCACCTTAAACTACATTGACATACAATATAAAGAATAATACTCAAATACAGATTATTTTTTTTTTTTTTCAGCCTACACAATTTTTGTTCATTTTTGTTTGTCTATATGTAGACGATCTGTAACTTCTTATTCTGTTCATTGTCTCTCGCTTTCCATCATTCAAGCTCGATAATGACATTGCACTTTTATGTGGATGTGCACTCCTAAAATTTATTTGAGCCATCTTGTGTGAAAGCTAAAGAATTACGAGAAGTACAGTGCGGAACATTATAAAACACACTGGTTTGCAAAGAGAGCTTTGGCGCATTAAAAACCATCCAGTTTCTTGTCATGTTGACATGCTCTAGAGGCCAGAGATGCAATAAAACTAGACTTTTGGCAGAATTCGCGCTTGATTTAATTAATAAAATCATTACCACGATACTTGCAATGATCAGATATTTGTCTGTGTTTTACGAGCGTGAGGGTGCCCTGCAACTGGGATAATAATTTTCCTCACTTTGCCAGTCCTGAAACACATTTTATGGTAAAGTTTTAAAAGGCTTCGGGATGTTTTATGGGCATCTAATGAATGGAGTAAAATATTGTTTCTTGGCATTGGAAAGGGAGAAATGAAAAAAGACAGATGTTGCCCTCAGCTGTGCTATAAATCATGTGTGAGAGAGGACATGTTCACCTGTAAACTAGCATTCACCTGTGCTGAATGTACACTAGTGTTCAAGGACACATTTATATTAACATTTAGACTAGGTGGAGGCAGCAGGAATGTTACTTTAAAATCAATAAATACGGTCAAATCATATAAAAGCACCGGTAGATACAGAATTTGACCTCTAAGCAGCTTTATAAAAAGCCTTTAATCAAGCCACTTCAATAAAAGTGTCAAATAATCCTGTTAAAAAAAGGCTTAATATCGGAACTTGTACAAGAAAATAAATATTCAACCCCTCAAAGGAAAACATTTCTCACCCTTAGTCATCAGACTTAGTTACATTTTAAATACTGAACATTTTATCAAAAAAAGGGAACCGAAATATAAAGAAATAACATACAGACATTTCGGATGTGAACCTTGGAAAATAAATATTAATGCGACATAAAATTTTTACCAATCTTATACAAACAAAACATCTTTTTTGCTTTGATGCTACAGCATATCGCATCTCACCCTGTAAGCAGCTTCAAACTCACTCTCTGTTATCATGAACCATGTAGAGCAAGACTCTTACAGCTTACAAGCATCATGCTGAGGGGCCCCAGTGTGTTTTAAAGAACTACCTGCCAGGCATACTGAGTATGCGCTCTCAAGCAAGACCCACCGCAATGGTCTATCAAAACAGACTTAAACTAATGCTCAACATATAGTACATAGAAGATGTCTTGACTGTTGATATGATACTGTAGTTAGTCTGGGCTACGGCCATTTTCCACATCTGACCTTATTTTATAGGTAACACTTTATTTTAGGGTCTCTAATATAGTTGCTTATTAGCATAAATATTACTAGAATATTAGCATTTATTAGTAGTAATTAACCACATATTAATGCCTTATTGTACATGACCTTATTCTACATCCCTAATCCAACCCAATACCTAAATGTAATAACTACCTTACGTAATAACTAACTATTAATAAGCAGCAAATTAGGAATTTATTTTGTGAAAAGCCATAGTTTATAATTAAGTGTTAATATTTTATAAAATATTGCAAATGCACTCATTTGAAAATGTAGAATGATCATGTTTTCAATTTATGAATTTATGAATTTGTTAGATGTGAAATGTCACATTGTGTGATGCATAAACTATATGATATTTTTGGATTAAAACTCTACGATATTTATTAAAAATGAGCACTTTAATCCTACTGTAAAAACCCTACTGTTTTTAATCAGACGAACTAGGGTGATGCTAATGTACGCGCCAGCCTACATATATTTACTGCAGCACTCTATCATAAAAGGGATCATCAAAAAGTTCATGGGGTCATTAAAACTGTCTTACTGCTAAAACATATTTCTCTTTTTGCCTTTTTGGATATCCCAGAGAGAGGCCTGCTTGAAAGATACTGAATAAAAAAATATTTACCTAGATTTCCCTTCAAGGTAATGAGATGTAGAGTCGTACCTGTGCATTCAGGGTTGGAGCATTCTCTGCTCTCTGCCCAGTGTCCTCTGCACTCAGATCCCCCATGAGCAGCTGCTGAGCACTGCCTCTTCCGCTGTTGTGTTCCATTGGCACAGGTCACCGAGCAATCGCTCCATGCACTCCACTCCTGCCACTGCCCGTCCACTGAGGGAGAAATATTGCAAAGAGAACTAAGTTTCCTGAGCTGGGTTTAAAACATTTAGGTTTAGCATCTGCTGATCAAGATGAAATTGCCTGCAATATTTATGTCCTAATATAAAGTGAAGTGTGTCATTTCTGTGCCACTAGTGGTACCAAATGGAATTGCAACCATGTGTCTGGTGCTACTTTGCATAACGCCTACTCTAATAATACAGTAAAGCATGCTGCTTGCAACAGGTCATGGGTTTGAATGCATTACCTAATAAAATGCATATATTTCTGTGCAAAATGCTGTGGGTAAAACCTTTTGCCATATGCATAAACTTTTAAGTACATTAGGGGTGCTTAGTATTTTATTTGCATGGGTGGAATTACTGTTCTGTGCAATGGTGCATATGATTTAGGATAAAAAAAACAAACATTTTAGCACCCATTCAGAACACCTTAACAACCTTATAGCTATATGATAAATGAACACCTAAAGAATTACACAGCAATGCTCCGTAAACCACCTATAATCGAGTTAGATCTGGAATTCTGTTTGGAACAGAAATGACACATTTCACCTTTCAAGGTTAACTTTCTCATATGGAACATTTGCTACTATATAATTTCTGCTAGTGTTGAAAAATTCACAATTATTTGAACACGAGTGTTTCAATTAGAATGTAATCAGGATCAGGACAGGTATGATATATGAAACAGAGAAAGAGAGAGAAAAAAAATCACATACATTTGGAATTAGGGCTGCTGTCAGCCTGAATAACCCCATTAGCCCCAGGGAAAGAGGTAATAATACTGTCTGAGTGCCTTAGATAGCTCACTAACTAGCCAACATGACCCAGTAAAAGCTACTCCTATAGTGAACATTCTGGTCTTGTAATGTGTCCCACTCTGAATCCAGAAGGAAATTGTTGAAAACGGTTTTTCATCACTCGTGAGCTCTGAGGTCAACTTTAAAAGACTCAGACCAAAATATGCAAGGCAGAATTTGGCAACAGCACAAGTTCTGGGTGAGCTCATGATGCAAAACACAACACAGAAGTGTAAAGAGGGGCTAATTGCTTCTTTTTATTTTGCTGAATGGGACGAGACTTTTAAAGCACAAGACCAACAAAGCTAACCGAGATTAGACAATGTGTTACAGAACTTACCCATCTACAGTGTACAGAAACTCTAAGTGGCATCATTCACAGGCAATTGTGCTTACGTGATTTTTACTTCAGCTCTATGGTAGGTCTAAAACGGTGTTTCTCTCAGCCTTGCGGGTTTTATCGCATGCCACACGTGGCTGCTTTCAACATGCCAAGAAGCCTTGTGAGCGCATCCATTCCCTCTCTGTCCCACGTAATAAACTATTCCGTAATTGATCCTGTAATGTTCCACCGCTGGCAGCTGCTGCTTACTCCCCAGAGCCACCTCCATGTGAGATGAGCTTTGATTCTTTATAGACGGGATCAAACATTGAGGGGCTTCCATGTCAGGCCTAATTCCACCAAATCATTCTCAGAGGACGGTGGCTCACAACCGCATCCAAATTAGTGGAGTGGTCTTCAATTTACAACAAAATTGATTATGGTTAGAGACCGGCTAGAAAAGCAAGAGGCTCATGGGATGCACAGAGGCATCGGATTCATCGGATTCATCGAAAACAGAGGGACTGACTCAGTAGAGATGTGAGACGAGGTGAGAAAAGAAGAGAAGACAAAGACAAGAGTAGAAGAAATAAGGCTAGAAAAGATATGAGATGAGAAAAGATGATATGATATGAAATACAAGATGAGAAGAGGGAAGGGAAGGGAAGGGAAGGGAAGGGAAGGGAAGGGAAGGGAAGGAGACATGAGAAGATATTATGTAAAACAAGAAACAACAAGCACAGAGAAGATTAGACAACATGAGATGAGAAGATGCAAGATGAGAAAAGAAGAGAACAAATGAGACGTGAAAGAGGACAAGATCAGATGAAGCAAAGGAAGATAACAGAGGAGAAGAACACAAATTATATAAGACAAAAAGAGATGAGAAGATGCAAGATGAGAAAAGAAGAACACAGACAAGATGAGATAAAAGGAGTTGAGAAGAGAGCGCAGATGATAGAATAGAATAGAAGGGAAGAATACAGAATAAAACAGGAAGTTAGAGACAAGAGGAGAAAGGGAAACAAGAGGTCAGATAAGATGAGTCGAGATGAGAAGTGAGGACGGGAGAAAGCAGTGCAGCTGAAGCACACAGACCTGGGCAGAGGGCAATGTTGCAGAGTTTGCTCTGGGTCTCGGGTCCCTCACACGCTCTTCCTCCGTGCTGGGGTGGAGTGCACATCCGAGTGCGGGTGCGATGACCCCTCCCACAGGTGAAAGAGCACAGGCTCCACGGAGACCACTCTTCCCACACACCGTGTACTGCCAACAGAGGACAAGAGTTAAGACACATACACACCACATGCAGCAGCCTCATTCAAATGCAGCAGTGAAACACCTCCAGCACAGAGTCAGCGAGCCTGTTTATCAACAGCTGTTACACAGCCGCAATGAATCAAAACAACTGCATCATTTCCCCTTTTCTTTAAAATTTACCTTTCCCAATCCCATACCACTCCACCCCCATCCCGAGCACCACGGCTGATGACATTCTTTTGTCTTAGCGTGATGAAAGACGCGCCGGGAGGGCTGCCGCAGCCGCGCTGAATTCGTCTCGGCTCTCTTAGCGTACTTATCAAAGTCCCAGGTGTGCGTTCTGCGCCCGCACTTACTGGGGCTTAATCCAGTCATCAGTGTCAAGACTGCTGGGCACCATTTCCCCTCCAAACGTCAAATCCCCCTCTCTAATGCTCTTACTGTATAATGAAAACTTCAATCCCACTCAAAGAGCATTAATTAAAAACAAACTCTCGTTGAAGCACTCATGGAAAGCTGGCCCTTGCAAAAACCAGCTCAATGACTTTACCATTAACAGGAAGCTTTTTTACTTGCTGTTGGACTCTCATCTATAAGGGGATACGACGTGATGTCACCAAACTTATGCCTTTTTTCATTACTTTATTTAAAGGTTTACAGATGGACTAGATGAGAAGTTTTCAATAAGTGTTTTGCACAAATTTATTTGAAGCTACCAAAGTAAGGCATACTTTGATTCTGTTTGATTTCTCTCAAAAGATGTCCATAGGGGAACATGGATTAGCTGGGATGAGTTCTGTCTTTATTTTGAACTCCTCTATATATGCACCCAAATATATAGACTTTCCCAAATAATAAAACTGTAGTGTGAAAGCCTTGTGTACTAGTACAAAACGTATACCCCTAATGCTTTTATGTTGCAGTAAAATGATGTAAATAAGGGTTACCCTAAAAAAAAAAAAGCAATGTTGTGCTCAATTAGGCTGCTGTCCAAGCTAGTCCAGTGGGGGAACAAATGGTTTTATTTGAGCATTCAAGAGACAAGGTGGTCTTATTTCCAATCCCTTAAGCTCTGGTCTAGCCTTATGTCATTTATATGTGCCTTCAAGCCTTTTCCAAAGCCAACAATTGATCCGAAAAGCTTGGTTTTTTAGAAATTTTGCACTCAATGGCAAATGTGAACTTCATTTTTAATCTTGAATGCAAGCTTCATTAAAATTGCTTAAATTTATGTTCAGGAAAGTTAACACAAAATATACAAATCCTTCCCTTGACTGTAAGCAAAAAGTGATATTTCATAGCCATTTTATATAGCGTAGTCAAAGATTACTGTTTATAAACAAGATTATTAAAGCTTACAATAATGATTTCTCTATGTGAAACTATGATAGCATATGTTTCAGTGAGATATGCCTGTATATTTTTCATAGCGTAGGGCAAGGCTGTATATCTGTAATGCTGTGTAAACCACATTGATTTAGCCATATAAAAAGGCTTAAAAGAGCTGAATTGCCATTTTTAGAGCTAATGGTGTAAACAAAACAAGTCTCTTTTCATGCCCTTTTGCTTAAAATAAAAATCCAGTTAGCTTGTGACATAAGTTCAATGCTGCTGAGGTAACATGCAAACAGCATTAATTTACCGATACCAAAAGTCCAAAAAGAGCTGAACTGCACTTTCAGAGCTGAAAAAAAACCCCAAAACAACAAGCTTCTTTTTACACCGCCTTACTTGAAATAAAAATTCAGTTAGCCTGTGACAGCAAGTTCAATGGTGCTGAAGTATCGTTGAGCCGAACTCCATTAAGATGGCACCACCGAAAATGATGAATTAAAGGTCGATACCTCCAGTAATTAAAGATTTTGAAACAAGAGGGTAATTCGGGTCGCTTTTCTGCCCACAGGGGAATAGATTAGTCTTTTTTTCCCTTTCTTCTACATTTTTCCTCTGCAAGTGCCAACAAACAATCTTTTGTTTCGCTTTGAGTTTGATTAAGGTTCGTGTTGGAATTGTATAAAACGCTCGGCTAAGTCATACATTGAGAAGAGGAACATGAAAAGAGTGACTAAAGAAAGAAAAACTGAAGGAGCAACATAAAACAAACACACGACAAGATGAATGAGCAAATACCAACTGGAAAAATCAGAGCAGACACAAAGATCACTAATAATCATGAAAATAGAAAATAATAATAACAACAATACATTTAACATTAAAAATGTAATGTGAAGCAAATAAACAAATAATGACAGCAATTTTCTTGCCCTGAATGATGAAAGATACAGATTCTGAAGGACAGTCCAGTGTCTGTGACTAACACTACCTGGGCAGGGGGCAGTGTTATTGCACACCCTGGATTCTCTTAAAGGGCCGCTGCAGTGTGATCCGTAAGGTGAGACACATGTTCTTGTTCGCACCTGCGACCCTTGACCGCATGTAACTGAGCAAGAGCTCCACTGGGACCACTCCTCAGCACCAGGGTCACCTGTAGGAGAAGGGTGACACCAGTTAAAAGCAGTAACATGGTCATGTGACACCCCGAGGGGGTGGAGCCAGTAGGAGCAGGAGGGGCCTCACTAAGTTACACACTAAGTAGCCACAGTAAATCTTAAAGGCTCCAAGAGCAATTGGAACAAGCTCAAAAGGAGCATCTAATGCAGAATATTGGATATGATCCTGCCTGAATAATAGAAATGCCCGGTCCTGCTCATCAAGGTCTACTTTTCTGCAGAGTTTAGTGCAAAGACACGTATCGATTTAAATTCTTGATATGCTTGGTTTAGAAAAGTCGGGCAACTAGGCTGCGTCCAAAACTAACATAATGTCTACTAAGTTTTCATTTATTCAGTAATAGTCTGAATATAGTTCACTCAAACATTTACCCACTGTCATGTCATTTAAAATTTGTTTCACTTTATGGACCAAATAAATAAATAACAGGCATTTTTCAAAATATCTTTTAGGTTTCACAGAAGAAAGTTTTGACATGAGTGTAATAACTGCTGACAGAATTTCCTGTTCCTAATTATTTCTCACCTTCCTCTGTGTGCGGTTGCTTAAAGGAACAAAAATAAAAAAAGTTTAGTTAATAAATATAATTTATAACTTATATAGTTTAAAGCTTATTAACTTGTGATTCCATTTCAGCTGAGAAATAAGCATTAAATATTCATTAGATTATCTTTAAGCTCACTTGAATTTGTTCTAGATCATTAGACATGACATTATGGTGCGTTTTCAAACCGGTTTCCTTAGGAAGTACCTTCATATGGACATCACTGACTGACTGGGACGCAAGACATTTGGCTTTGGTTTCAGGCAGCTAAACTCTGCAGGAAGGAAGATTTCCAGGAGCAAACATGTCCTGGTATGGCCCATATATGACACTGGCATTAATTATAACATAAAAATTACATCGACAGATCACAATAAGAACCTTTACAATCCTGATTTATTTATGATTAATACACGTATGCATATTCGAAGCAGGATCATATCCATTGTACTGTGTGGCCACAAAATAGATATCATAATGGGAGCTTTTATTATATTAGCATCCTAGGTTTAACTTCATATTTATATTTAAAAATCATGCATGCAACCAATTCGATGAAATAAACTGAAAGGAAAAAGGCAAACAAAACTAATAGATGAGATATATAAAATATGATCAACTATGCAGAATGCATGCAACATGGCTTCTAAAAGTTAGAGAATGATCTTTGATGAGAGTTAGTTTTCTACTAACTACAGCTGCACAGAAGAACAGACCTCTGGCCCTCAGTCTAGACTGAGCTTCGCTCTTTTAGATCTCAGATCTTCTGGATTTATGCTAAAGCTTCTTGTCTCTTTGAAGCGAAATCAATTAGAATTGGAGATTGTCAAGAAAAAAAAAGGGGACGGTTTGCGTTTCCCCCAGCATATTCAGCAGATCACAGCAATTTTCGGTAGCGCTCGTCACATTTGAGAATCACTTGATGGAAGAGCTTTCTATGTCGAATCCAAACAAAGCTGTTAGAAGTTCCATCTGATTGTGGTTCTGAGCTGGAAACATTAGGATTTACCAACTGTAATGTCAATTCAATCACTGGCATTTAGAATACTATAAAGTTGTTATAATTGTTGGTATAAAAGCATAGGCTGCTTTCTGGCAATCACATAGAGCTTAGCTTTGTAGAGTTTATATCTGTTTGCTAAATACTGCACTCTATAATTCCCAATGAGCAATTGCATGGCCAGACCAAGCACTAATAAGACATTTGATTTTCAGAGAATTTGACACTGCCAAACATTTAATGAGCACGGAAACTGTCTTCCTACAAGCACATGTTATCAATATCCACAATATAACAATCCAATTGCAATGTGATGCTGAATAAAGGGATCGTATGCAAAGGAGAAATGATTAATTTTTGTTAAAATGAAATAATTTAGGTTTATTTGCTTAAAATGTATGCAACCTTTTGGTTGCTTGTACACTCAAGATTGGTTTGTTTGTGCTAACTTCCAGAGACTCCACTGGCAATGACCTTGGGTACATATGGGCAATTTCCTCTGCAATTCTCAGCGATTAGATTAGATTGAAAGGTGGATCAACTCTGGATGAAGTGGTACAACAACTCAGACAATCTGAAAATGAGAAACTAAATGCAGGATGAATGACATTCTGTTCAGAATTTCATTTCTAAATGGAAATAAATCAACACATAAAAGACCGATTGGAATGGAAACAAGGTTGTTAAGGTTTAGTATGCACAATGATTTGCAACTTAAACGATATTAAGTGCTACACAAATGTCACAAATATACAAAAAGGTGCAAAACTTAAAACAAAGTAAGATGGCTGCTAAACGTCCCTCCCCGTAATAGCTACAGAGTTCATGCAGGAGACAAATCAAATCAAAATAAAGAAAAACAGAGAAATTAAAGCAAAGGAAAAGAAAGAGAAACATCTTCAGGTTTCTACAGGCCTTGTTTTTTGGCACTTTAAAAGGGTTATTTCATCTTTAGATAGCTGGATAACCACAAATGTTTACTGTTAAACGTTAACCATTTAATTGTCATGTAATTAATCTCAGGTTTAACCAGTCTGGGTTATATTTATTGCTTTTAGGGGTTAAAAAAAGTCCTAAAAGTGGACTGAAACAAATAGAAACCAGAAGCCCAATTGAGCATGGTGCAAGTTTGCAGAAATGGCCAATTCTGTTGTTTTTAACCAAGTGGAAGAGGGACAAAAAATAAATATGATAAATAAACATTGTCACTTAAAGGTGCAGTACAGAAGATAGCATGCAAGTGACTTAAGATGAAAATTAAGTTTAGTTTACATAGGAAAGGAAAGAAGCATAACTATTGTATTACCAGTTTGTGCCATAAATTTAGCAGATTCATCTCGCTCCTGTAGGCCCTTTGTGTCATGTACTGATCTTGGCCGCTGACTTTTTACAGTATGTTCTCCGATCATTCCATATTCTAGGGACAGAATAGAGGTTCATGAAAACTAGGCTTTGATACAAAATCTTCAGAAAGAGAGAGAGAAAAGGGAAAAAAAGAGCTTAGCACAATTCTGAACCGTAGAGGTGGCTCGCAGTACATGGCTTTAAAACAAAATAAAAGTATATCACACATGGACAGCTTTATTTAACTTGTCTTTTTTAGCTTTAGCCTTTCTAGGAAAGCAAAGAACAGTGCACAGAACGGTTTATCAGTGGTGAGCTGGGAGTATTAATTGAGCTTAGAAGCACAGCTATGACACATAGAAACACATGCAAAATCAACTTACATTGGCTTTTTAACAAGACGTTGAATTAACCTCCACCCCTCCCCTCCCGAAAACAAACAGAAAAGAAAGGATAAAAAAAAAACAAAAAAAAGAGAAAGGAAAATGTGTAAGCCATTGGAAAGCCACAGAGGAAGGAAGGGGAGGTGGCGAGGGAAGGGGGGTGTCATGGACATGCTAGATTGATCCACAGTGCCTGCAACAGATTCAGGCTTTTGGAATAATTAGTTAGTTAAGACCCAGAATTAGTAAAGGAATTATGTGCCATTATATCTAACAGAATATCAAAAGATGAATTATCTCGCAATTGTATGCTAAGCTGTGTATCACTCGTTTTGGATTAATTACACTCTTTTCAGCACAACAATATAGCTCATTTCTCTTTGTTCTTATCGTAATCAATTAATTCATTAAAACTGTTTTGTCAGAAACAAATACAGCGTAATTGGTTCCTCTCTATGAAACGTCCTTCTTCAGTCTCAACCCATGTATAGAACATCTTTAGGGGGATGCGTTCTTGTATTCGATGCATGTTTCGTAGATGCAGTTGAAACAGAAGAAAAGCAATAAGACACAGCCATGCTTCCATTGCTAATTGGGAATTACTTCACTGATGTGAGAGGTAAAAGAAAGCAAGATGTCTTTTACTTCAACTTTAACACCAGAAGAACAGAAACCTTGATGTTGCAACAGCGAGAAGCAAAGGTTTGAGGTAAAAGGCTGTGTGTTTAAAAGCTATGCTGAGCATAATGCAGTTATGGAAGACTTCAGGCCTGCGGCTGCAATAGCCATTTGGTCATACACATGTTAAGGGCTCTGTCCTTGACCCAGGTGGGCCCAGAGCACTTCCACACTCCCTTTCTGCGTTCTCCAGTACAACTAAAAAAATATAAATAAATAAAAAAGCAAACAAATTCAAAGCACTGCCTCGTCCATGCCCACAGAACATAACACACTGTATAAATTATAGCAATGTCACACTGCAACATAAGTCACAAAAACATTGTTAGTGTGATTGGCAAGGGGCTGTCCTCAAGCAACACATTTTTATTTCTCTGACACAATGCCACGCTGCAAATGCGTTTGAAGATGTTACAAGTGGGAATGTGTGTAGGGATAATAAATAAGGAATTTTATACGCTTTTTTCTTTTTCTTCATTGGAATTGATTTGGAGAAATTTAGTATCGCATCACGAATGGCTGACAAACACCTCATCCTCAGAAAGCTGATGAAACTGCATGACTCCAGCCTATCAATTAACATCTTGTGAAGTAAAAATCTATCCGTTTATAATAAATCCATCATTTAGATGTTTTTTTTTACTTCAAACCATTGCTTCTGGCTAAAATACAAGCCCTCTATCCATTATACTCCAGTGGAAAAAAACCATCTTGTCTAATAAGGAGAGAAATATGCACAGATCAAGCACTGTTTACAAGTAAAAACAGCCCAAAACAGTTCTAAACAAATATGCGGGTGGATTTGGATGTGAGAGGACAACAGCTGAGTTTTTCACCGGAGGAAGCATTATTATGGATTATATAGACTTGGGTTTTGGCTGGAAGCAATGCTTCAAGTTAATATGCCGCAATGACGGATGCGTTTTTCACAAACATGCAGCTTTTACCTCACAAGGCATTAATTGCTGGATTGGATTATTGAGATGTGTTGTTTGGACAACTGACGGCATCCATTCACTGCAGAAGATCTACTGGTGAGCTAGTGATGTAATGCGAAATTTCTTCATATCTACATTTTCAGATTTGCGTTTTGGGTGAACTATCGTTTTGTTTGCTAATCTCGCCCAAGAATGAACATTCTGTCATCATTTAATCATGTAATCTCAAACCCGTATGGCTTGGCTTTTTCTTCTTCCGTGGAACACAAAGGGTTAAAATTTAATGAATACCAGCATTGCTGCGCTGTCAAGCTCTGAAATGAAAAAAGCATCATAAAAGTAACATAAAAGTGGTCCTCACATCTCCTGAGCTATATATTCGAAGTGGTCTGAAGTTTTCAGATATAGCTTTGTGTGGACAACAGACTTAAATTTGAATCATTTCTCACTATAAATCATAACCCCTGCAAGCTCCCAAATCAAATTATGACACCTTCTGATGCAGGGTCAGGAAATCTTGATGTCATTGGGTGCAACAAGGGAACCGCAGGAGTGAAAGATTTCATTTTAGTACTGCTTTAGTATTAGAACGATTTGATTTATTTGGTCTACTTTGTAGAAATTAGTGAATAAACAAAAAAATAGGCATACACCATATCTGAAATAAAGTCAAATTTTATTAAATTATTTGGTCTGATTTTGGATGAGAGAACACTTTTTTTTTTTTTTTTGCTCAGTTGGCTGCAGACAATTTTTTACCCATATTTCACAGCAGGAATAACTATAATGTTACAATATAATAGAAAATTGAAAATAGCGCTTCACGTTCTTCCATCATTCAGTCACCCTCATCTCTTTCCAAAACGGTTTGATTTTCTTTCTTTTGTGGAACATAATCAGCGCTTTCCAATACCATCTACTATACTATGAGAGTAAGGAAATTTGAACATATCACTCCCATCCTCAAATCACTTCATTGGCTTCCTGTTTCTTCCCGGATCGAATTCAAATTCTTCTGTTAACCTATAAATGTATTTCTGGCCAGGCACCTTCATTTCTTCAAGATCTGATCAGTTTACAAACTTCCAATCGTATCCTCAGATCATCAGACAGCATGCGTCTTCCAGTTCCCTTTACTAAGCTCCATACTATGGGGGGGCGAGCTTTTTGCTCTGTTGCCCCACAGCTCTGGAAGCATCTTCCTGTCCAACTGTGAGTTAAACAGAACCTGGACACTTTTAAAGCAAATTTGAAGAGCGTTAAAAATTAAATGTATTATTATTATCTTGAACCCTTTCAAATATTCTCTTTTGTGCTTCACAAAAGAAAGCCACAGGTTTGGAACAACATGAGTAAATTTTCATTTCTGAGTGAACTGTCCCTTTAACACCAGGATACTTGTGTACCTTTGATAATTAAAAGCTATAAAATAAATTTTCTCAGCTGAAAATACCAGTTCAGTCATCAGTACAGTATACTGTATACTTTAAGATAACTGGGGCTTTCACGGTTATCCAAAATGAAACAAGCCAGGCTGGTTTTTATGCTGGTCTTTTCAGCAGAGATGACAAAATATCTTTTGGAACACAAACAATATACTTCAGTATCAGAGAGAACACATCCATGTCGTCTGAAAGAGACATTCCCATTAGAAACAGTAAGCTATATCAGGCTGCACTGATTGAGTCTCAATTGTTCAATGGAAGAATAACAAACTCTCTACAGACCTAATGAATCCTTTAGCATCCCTTCTACAATAGAACGTCACCATGGCAACAGTGAGTCAGAAAGAGAGGGGGAGAAACTACAAAAAAAGTTAAAATAACTAAGATTCATTAAATGTAGATCCATGGTATTTTGCTTTCCTTCAGCAAACAGCTGTAAGTTAGTGAAATGTCAAGTAAATGATGCTTATAGTCATTCGCATATAGCAAATATCACTTATGTGGATGATTAGCAGTATTTTAATAGAGCTTGTCATTTAATCCTAACACTCTTTCTCTAAATTCACATGCAAACATAAATAAAGGCCTACATGCATTGGTAATCATTAGGATTGAGAGCTGTGCTGTGGTTGCATTGAAATGTTTAATTAAATAAACAGATTACAAGATTTACATTATGTTTTACACCAACTAAAGGCGGCACGTGACTTCATGCATCGCCTAGGAGTACTGCCATATTTAATGAGTATCTGTTTGGAAAGGAAGGACAGTGACATTGTTGTGAGTTTACTGTGAGCACGGTAGAGGTCAGGGGTCAAAATCACAGAGCTTAAACCACAAATATCATCAAAATGATGAAGAGCTCATCAAACACATCCCCAACACCACCGAACAAGAGGTGCTGCTGAAAGCTGTAATCAAGGCAGCTGTGAGGTTCGAGGTGTGAAGAATACTGTGAGGAATACGGAGCTCTTTAGTCTGTGACCGCGCATGAGACCTTTGATCTGAGAGAGTCCATCTGTTAGACAGAACTGTTCACTACAAATAAGGGTGTTTCAAATATGGGTACCTTTTGACCCCGCTGAAATGACTCTCTCTAAAAAAACAAAACATATTTTTCACATTCTCACTAGTTTGTTTATTGCGTCTAGTAACAGTGGATGAATGTGTTACGGACAAATTTTCTTTTTTACCCTCCCACAAAGTCACCTTTTTTTTTTTACTGTCAATGCTTTGTCTCGCTAAGGATTTCATAGCTAGCGATTTATGTGTCTAAAAAGCTTTCTTTTTCACACTTTTTTGCTTGATTTGTCAAAATTACAGCTTCACTACAAATGACACATAGTAAAAAAATCTGTTCACAAGTGATATTTACTTTGCTTTTCCTTTGTTGTCTTCACACCTCACATTTCTCATATTTCATCTCAAGATGTTCTTTACTGACATTGCTGTCTCCTTGGTAACTAAGTATAACTTTCAAAAAACTCACAAATAAATAAATAAAGTTTGGCTCACTTTGTTTAAAAAAATGTATACTGATATTTTAATACCTTATAATCATAAATGCTTTAACAATACATTTTATTTTAGGCATATACGCTACTTTACATTTTTTGTGCAAAATTATAATCTTCATATTTATACACACACAGATATATATGTCACGATTAATCGCATCCAAAATAGTTGTAATAGAGTGTGTATTATCTATATTTATTATGTATATATTAATACACATGAATACAGAGCACATATTTTAAAAATATATACATGTATTTACATGTACTGTATATATTTATATTCATTTAATTTATATTATATATATATATATATATTTTTTTTTTTTCTTTTTCTTAAATGTATACGTGCAAGTTTTTTGATATATACATAATAAATACATAGTATACACAATTTTTTGGATGTAATTAAGCATCTGAAATATAAAATTATTGGTGAATCTTAAAGGCCAATCACAAAGCATGAGCCTATCACATATCACCATCACATACCACCTTGATGAACTTTGGCCTCTCTCAATCTTAGTCTTTTCCCAAGAAGCAGGGCCACAACATCACCTCAAAATGTGAACTAAACACTCTTCCTCTGTTCTCTGATTGGACAGGCTGTTTCAGAGAAACTGGGAGATGGCTTGCTATATCAGACTGAGTACAGAAGCGAACTGAAATTGAAGTCTGACGTAGTCAGGCTATAAGTGACAATGGTTGAAGAAACAAACATCATTGCACTCTTAGCACGGCTATTACTTGCACAGCTCTTTATTCATTTTTATGCTTGTTTGGTGCAACCCGTGTGCTGCTTTTACCTTGATATACAGAAGTGCAAAGCTCTCGAGGTCTTGAACTAAAAGGAAAAACATCCTGTGAGATGATGCAGGGCCACAAAAAAGAGAAAGAAGCAGTCCTCGCTTGATTTATGGTACAAGAAGCCTCAGCTGCAGCTAGAACTGTCCTTTGTTCCATCAGAGGTTCAGTACGGGTGCCGCCAGAACAAAGCCAGGGGCCCAAAGCAGCTGTGGTGATCAAACATGAACCAGAGACACGAAGCTCAGCCCAAATGTTCACCTTCTGATGCTGGAACAGCAAGAATTTTATGATGTCTTCCAAAGTAGCAACTCATGATAGATGGCATCCATGCTGTCTTTATTACAGTCCTAGCAGACAGCTATCTACTGTATGTGCTGGCCCTCTATCCACTTTAGATGGGAATGGATAGCTCTGCTCTTTTCTCTGACAATGACTTGAAAAATAGGGGACATGCTGTCTAAAGGGATTCACCCCGAGTGATTCAGACTCCAGCTCGCTTTCTGCTCCGTGGCTAAAGAGCAGCTAAATTATATGTACGTTCTGACCAAAAAAAAAAAGAGAAGCTGTTTTATCGAAACACCCAGAATGAGGAAAGTGGATGTGGTGGAGAGAGAAAAGCGAGCGGGAGACCCGATGGAAACACGGAGAGAAAAGAGCATGAAAAAGATACATGCATAAAGGCCTCGAGATCCATTCCCAGTGTCATACATGAAGGAGAAACATACATATTCAAAGCACAGAAAGCCTTTTAAATTATGATGATGTTGAAATCCTGCATAAAATGAGGGAAGTGATGAATGTTCACACAAGATAATGATCCAGAGAGAGGGAGAGTGTCGGTTGGATGTTTCAAAAGGTTGCTTCTGCACTCTGTAATCTTGCAAAACACACCAAAAGCTCTTGCTATTGAGAATACGCTCTGTGGATGGTTTTCCTTGGGCGAGAGGTGCTTAACGGCAGACCGGAGGCATAAACAGGACCTTGTGAAATTCAAGTCCATTATTCTATGAAATATTTACTGACGATATGGTTACAGCTACAAACAGTGACAGCGCAGATGTGGCTACATGACTTGTTCTTGTACTAAGACAAATTTATGCATAATACACTTGACAACAATACAAGTCTGAATTTGATCTTGGACTCTGTAACTCAGTGTCCTTTTTATAATTATGATTTTACCTCGCAGCTGTTATGTTGATTTACTGTGAGAAGAGGGCAGCCGTAGTCGTTAATATTCATTTATTTCTCTGGATAAGAGAGAAATAAGCGCAAATTTTTCAGGAAAATGAAAAAAAATCTATTAAATCTGAATGATCTCTCCCGGGGAACAATACGATAACGAGATTAAATTAAGAGCAAATGGAGATGTTTGTTGAAATACATGTCAATAGTCACGTTCTTTTCACCAAATTATGGTAAACTATACCACATGTTTTTTTTTCTGGGGCCTTCTGGTCTCATTTGTTACAGCTTTTAATTTTCTGAAAAAACTATAGTGGAAGCATTAAGAGATTAAAGTTGATATTTAACCAACACAAATATCTAGCACTGACAGAACAATACCATTTTTTTATATGGGAAACCTAATCAAACCTAAAAACCATTGCTAGCTGTTTTGTTTACGAAATATAATTGTGTATACAGTATGTGACTAATCTGGTACACTTTTAATAAATAAATTAATGAATGTTCGAAAACCTAAAAACGGTGTCCAAATAAAACAATTAAAAAATGGAGTTGTACAGTACACACATTAGAGGAGGTGAAAAAATGATAAAATATCTATTTTATATTTATTTTACATAGGATAACATTTAATAATGCATGTGAACATGCCAGCATAATTGAGCAAAACCAGTGGGCAACTTTAACGCTATCACTACTACACATATCACACTAGCTATCAAAGTAGGCGTTTCTCAAAGAGAAACACACTCGTGTCCGGCTTGAGGGGGAGGTGTGAGACATGGCCAATGTCATCAAGTTTCCATTCAAAAGGCAGCGGCTTCTATTTACATCATTAGACTGCTAATAAGGTTAGCGTTAACTCAGACAAACATTTCAAACCATTTCAAATGCCTCGACAGTAAGTGCCTAAAAAAGAGGAGGTTGAGGAACTTATACATGCGATTTATTAAGTTACATTTACTCAACTTGTCAGACTACATCAGTGTTTGTTGGAAAAACGTACCAGACTGCCTAAATAAGACTTGATCGAAACATGTGAAAACAGGGTTTGTTTATGATGGTCCAACAACTGAGGGGGATATAAAAGTTGTAGCTTCTTTCTAGAGTAATTGAAAAACAAAAATCCTTTTGGTGATGTAAACTTTGCCGATTTATACTAGTTTCAGCAATTCAGAAAGTGCTGATAGGTGCCTTAAAATTTTGCTGAAATGAATTCTCGGCTTGTGCCAGCGGCATTGTGCATAATCAAAAAACAACAACAACAAAAAAAACAGCAACAACCGATTGGCCACTGTCTGGATTGTAGGTCTTGCTTATAGGTTTATCTATTTTTAATGACCTACCGCTAAAATAAAGCTCCCTCTAAAGGAACTATTTTGTCTCGCAGTGAATGCGAGGCAGTACTCACCGACTCTCACGTAAACCGGCCTGTCAGCGCAGAGAAAAGGGAAACGCTCGTACTCCGGCATCTAGCTCAGATTAAAAGCAGCCAGATGGGAAGACAGAGATTTATCAACGCCTTAAAGAACCTTTCAAAGCTGTGCCTCGTACATCACCTTCAGTTCTTTCAAGACAAGCAATTTACCCTCCCACCCCGTCACAAATCTCGCACCGTGGAACCACCACCACAGACAGACACAAACCTCATTTTCAGGGCGCACTTTTGACTGGTTAACCCAGAATGCACCTGGAATTACTTAATGGCCAGTGAATCATGACGAGAAACAGGTCTGCACTTTTTCCTTTGCTCGTCGCCGCACATTATTTCAAAGTTTCTGAAAGATTTCAGGCGGTGAGCAATTGTGCCCGGCCTTGATTTAAGTGGAAAAGCTTTTTCAAAATAACTCAGCGATTCTTTTCGAAAGGGTTACAGCATAAGGTGGGAGGACATTTTTTTTCCGACTGGAACTGTCCGCCCACTGCTCTCACTGTTGGCAATCACATTCAATTCAGCCTAAATGCTTGCTGTATAGAGCTGATGCTCCACGCTGGGGACACGGGGATTTAAGCCAAATAAGCGAGCTGAAATACAATCGTTACAAAACTGCTGCGGCGAGGAGATGAGATTCATGGTTGCTCGAAAGATTTCTCAAGGCGTCAATATCAAGAATATTTCAGTACAGGCCAATTACTCTCCAAAAAAAATAAAAGCGGCAAAACGAGCAGTATTAATTGCAGTCTAAGGGAGCGTCACGCAATGATCCATTACGTTCAGCTTATCGTGTGAATATTTCATTCAGCCAATGATAATAACAGTAATAAAGCATATGGGCACAGATCGCAGACCTTCTGTCGAGCAGGGAGGTGAGAGAAATCATGAGGTTCAGATGACAAATGGCCTGCCAGTCAACAAACCCTGCGTCCTCGTATTGTTTCAATATAACACTGACACACGGTTTCCTCCAAGCACACAGACCTTTGAAATCCTCTTTTAAAGGACAGATCAACGCTCAGGCTTGCTTCAAAAACCTAGCGAGCTGCCTGACGCCTACATAGGAAGCTGCCTTATAGACAGCATCCTAAATGATACACATACAGTATAATGCTTTCTAGGTCAAAAAAAACATAAAATGTGCAGTCGGTAGCCACTGATTGCATGTAATCTGGATTATGTAATCAGACTCCAAAAATGTAATTATTGTAATTAGATTCAATTTATTTTTAAAATAAATACTTGTAATCAGACTATTACTTTTTTATGTGCTGTCAAATTAATAACCGTGATTAATCACATCGTTTTTGTTTACATGTACTGTGTATATTCATTATGTATGTATATATATATATATATATATATATATATATATATATATATATATATAGATTTATATATATAAAAAATGTTTTAAATATTAAAT
>JAUMHR010000063.1:16422770-16452923 GCA_032361145.1 Enteromius fasciolatus | reverse complement strand
CAGACAGATAGATAGACAGATAGATAGATAGATAGATAGATAGATAGATAGATAGATAGATAGATAGATAGATAGATCGATAGATAGAATACATTTGTATTACATCAAAATATTACAATTCAATCCAAATCAAAAAAAACAAATCAGAATTTAAATGAAAGTTGCAAATAAAAAATCCTGTTTGCCGTATGTATTCAGCAATTGATTTGCCTTTTTTATCACCCCACCAGAAAAAATGAAAAATCTTTAGTCTCCTTAAAAGATATATGTACAGCACACTACAATTTGAACACCATCTCTCATCCATAATGTTCACATTTTTAATATTTGCTCTGAATTATTAAAGTTGGGAAGCATTTCAAAGCAGTGCTATCCGCTGTGACATTCAGGAAGATTGAAATGCATTATCTGCCTGCACAATGTGTGCTATTCTCCCAGGCAGCGAGCGAAGCCAAAGCGCTGCTGAGCAGCCGAGTAAGAGACACACCACAGAGAGCGAAAAGTGGAAGGGCCTTTTAGACCTGTTGACTCCCTAGATCTTCAATAACTACTCCTGAATAGCCTGACTGACCTCCTGTCAGCCGGGCCGCCTTACTCCCAAAGACCCTGTCAAACACATTCTCTCAAATCCCCCATGTCTCCCACTCAATAGGCTAAAGGAATGTGTGTTTTTAAAGAGGATGCAGACACACCTATGCTTTCTCTCCTTAGAGAATGTCACAAACAGCCCTGGTTGTGCACGCTTCGAAGAGACAGAAGTGAGACCCTAAAAAAGACGGTAAACAAATAAAAACCCAAATATTGCAAAATGTAGCTCATTTATCCAGCCAAACTGGCTGTTTTAAGGGGTGCGGCTATTTAAAGCATCATCTGAAAACAACAGGACTGCTAATCGTGTGAACAAGTCATGCCTAATTGCTTCCTGTATCTCTAACATCACTGATGGCTATCTTTACCTGAGACAAGATGGTGTTAAGCTGAAGGATGGATTGCTTGCATACGCTTTTTACAAATTGGGAATCTGGTTATTGTGCACACCCTCTATTTCCCCCTCATAGCACAGAAGATCATTAAGCAATCAATACATTCGCACGAATGGATATGGCCATTTGTTTCATCTTAAACAGCATTTCAGACATGCGCCTCTAACAGATACAGTTTAACAGAGGAGATGAGCAGTTTCTTAATGTGCGTCTTGTTTTCCAGTAAAAATATCTAAACATCCTTTAACATGATAAATTGGCTTGAGGGACAAAATTGCATAAGAGAATATGTCTTGAATTTAGTTTATTTTTCATATCCCTCAGCTTTTTTCATCTTTTAAACATAAAACTCACTAAATTTTATTAGATATATGCATTAAACAGTTGCCATGGGTAAGAAAAAAAAACTAATTTAATATTCTTTGACAATAATGTTAGTTATTTTATGCAGTTGCCCCTTTTAGTCTGTTTTTCTTGTTTTGAGGATACTTATTTATTTACCTGTAAAATATTAAAATTACTAAATAAGGAAAAAACTTGGCAGTGTACTAATCAGTAAAGTGTAAGAAGGCTGTGTCCTTGGAAGATGGCCCCTCTTCATCTAATTAAAATGATTAAACTCTGCACAAGTTGAAGGACATAAAATCAGGGCAATTTTGTCTTTTTTCTCTGGGTCAAAT
The DNA here is from genome assembly GCA_032361145.1 of Enteromius fasciolatus. Taxonomy (NCBI): domain Eukaryota; kingdom Metazoa; phylum Chordata; class Actinopteri; order Cypriniformes; family Cyprinidae; genus Enteromius; species Enteromius fasciolatus. The sequence continues at coordinate 16,451,260 of JAUMHR010000063.1, read as the reverse complement.
AGCCTCTCTAGATTCACTGTCATAATAAATGATTTCAAAATAAAATGAGCATGAATCTGATCGCCTGTGATTGGAGTGTAAGTTTGTGTTGAAAAAAATAGGTAATTGTTTTCAAACTATCTGGCCATAATCTTATATATATATGCTGGCTGATGAATTCTGATTTGTACTGCAGTTTTACTCATGCAGGCCCAGATACTACGTAGAATGTGTTTTATATGTGAATTATATATGTAAACATTTATCTATTTATTTGTTAAGTAAATTAATCAATCACATTACTTAGCGCCCCATTAAATTATGTCACTAAAGCCTATACATTTTCTTTGCTGCAAGTGTAAAAGAATTCTTGAGCAGCACATGGTTTCATTATTGATGGTTTTTATATTGTTTCTCCACACCTCGTTTAAAAGTGTACAAAAACCAGAATACAATCAAAGCACATTTGTAAAACTGCATAATTTATTGAAGACAAATGATTTTCCGCAGTACATGTGCAAGCAGAGAGACACTTGTGCTGCAAGATCCCAAGAGGACGTGCCAAAACTAACACCGCTAGTCTGGGGCTTTTGTTTCGCCATGCATTCTTCAAGATGCAAAATACACCATAACGCCTAAGAGCTTTCAGTCCATCTGCAGCATACAAACTATTTCCAACATGTGGATTGTGAGGTATCAGTCTTGCAGAGCTAGATTTTGGACTGCCACTGGTTATTCTGGTCCACTTTGAGACATTTGCAGTACAGTAGTCAGGTATAGAAAGTTGAGACTTATCTTACGTGAAACAAACACAATTAGCACTTTTAGACATTTTGGGCTGCACAGATGTAAAATCAAGAATAATTTGAAAACTGCCTTCACAAACGATCAAAGCCTAAACCAAAAAACAATAAAGTGTGAACACAATTCTGCATAGAAACATTCAGCCATGCTTGATATTTCGTTCATTGAATTGAATCCACGAATTGCGCATATTTTCGCAATTCCAATGTTACAATCCCAATGGTTAAGGAAAAGTTCACCCAAAAATGTTAATTCTGTCATTTGCTCACCTGAATGAATTTCTTTGTTCTGCCGAACACAAAGGAAGATATTTTGAAAAAAGTTTGTAACCATGCTGTTTTGGGTCACCATTGACTTCCATAGAATTTTTTTTCCTACTGAGGAAGTCAATGGTGACCAAAACAGCCTGGTTACAAACTTTCTTTCTTATGAACATATCCAAACCCATACAGCAGTATTTTACCTAATTAAAAAAGCTGAGAAGATCAAACAAAAGCAAGAAGTAACACCATTTTAAAGTATTCTAAACAAAACACATGGGTGTTCGGGAGTCCTGATACATCAAACCGAAAGCAATGTGACGCTTGTCTTCAGTTTTATCATTAAAATAGGAGGAAATCTTGCCGTAACAACAGTGACTACACTCTGTTGCTAGTTCTCGAAGTCGACAGCAGACCTATTTTAAGTAAGTAGGTCAAGCAGGAAGAGGGAATGAGTCCCGTAGTCAACTAGTTTTATAATTCAGTCACATCTAAACACATCAACTGGTTTAAGTAGGTCCCCTGGCAGAGGAGATCCGCTAAATGCAATTAGGTGAAGTCATTAGACAGCTCTCGATTCAGCCAGATGAACGGATATGAGTAATGCCACATAAACCTGATAGATTCATTTCAATAAACAGGAAAAAAGGACTTTGGAAATCAAATCAATCGAGCGAATCGGAGGAGGTAGACACAATAAAAATATTCAGAATGAAAAATCCTTCAAGATGCAGCAGAAAAATAAATTGCATGAGGATAGCACACTGTGTTTTCTTTTTAAAAATTAAAAAAGGGATTTAGAAATGCTAACAGAGCCAACTAATGAGCCAAGACACACTCGCATGGCATTTAATTCAAGTTAATGTAAAATCTCGTACTTTCATTTCAAGTCGGCACGGTCAGCATTTCTGCGGACCCCAGGCATCTCACTGAGGAAATATTCATCATATATCTTATTAATAATTCATCTTGCACGACTTTGACCCTCTCAGATCTTAAAATGACTGCCCTCCCTTCGTTTTCCACAGCCACGCACTCAAGAAAACACTCAAACCTTAAAACACAAACCCAATGAACATGTCAACCATCACCCTCATATCCAGCCACAAACACCCAGAACAGCTTTCCTTCTCGTCAACACACACACACACACACACACACACACAAGAGACATTAAACATTTCCTTAGGGAAATGAAGATGTATCAATCAAAGTTTCTGTTTTTTCCTCCTTAAACTGTTTCTGTCTCACTCTCTCTTTCTGCTGTACTTCTTTCTCTCTTTTCCTCGGTGGTTTAAAAAGTCCCCGTTGCCCAGTTCCTCTCTCTTCCATTTCCACGCCGGTTTAGTGGTTTGAATGATTAATAAGCAGCTGGGAGCAAGGATCAAGTCGCATCTGTTATGCCTTAATATCTGAAATTAAAGTTCTAATGGGAAAAAGAGCAAAACTGCAGTTCATTCTGGAACATTTTTCCAAAATGAGCATCCCAGAAATCTGGCTACACCATTTTCATAATTCCATTTTCAATTCCCATGTGCTATGTTTTCCCATGTTTTAGTGTTTGTAATATAGAAGTGTTTACTCTGCTTGTCTATAGCCTTGTAGCTGTGATGTTTCATTACCTGCTTTTAACTAGATGCGCACCATGCGTACCATAGTAAAAACAAACAGACTGGATTGCTGTCATTAACAGGGTATTTGGGCACTTAATGTAAGAATGCCATTATAATAAACTATAATAAAACATTTCAAACAAATTGAGGATTTAAGTGGTAAAAAATGAATGCACTTCAAGGTAAAGATTAAAAATAATTTTAAAATATTGAAACATCTTCATGCATTAAATATTATGAACTACACTTATGATTTAAAAATTTACGGCAATGACTTTACTTTAGACTTATACAAAAAAATTTGATATTCATTTCAAATTATTTGCTAACAGCAAAATATATTATATAATCATACTATGGCTATTATATTTGCATTTGAAAAACCCAGCCATCCTCTAATATCGCTCAAATATATTATTGATATAATTTCAAAAACTTGGAACTAATGTCTGAACCTTTAGTAATTCATAATAATTCATCTTCCAGTCTGACTGAGTGTTATTGAACATTTATAGTCTAATTTATAGTGCTGTTCTGAGTCTATTCATTGTGCTTTTAAGAAAACCCTGGCTTTAAAAAAAGGACAAGAAGTCAATAAGACATGACACATTGAATTTCGCCATTCTGTTCATGCTGGCACACTCAGTACAGAACCATTTAAACATAGTTGACAGCATCAAAAACCATAAATTAATGCATTCTATAGTAAAAGATAAAAAAAAAGACGAAACAGATGGAAAAATGGCAAGTAAACAAAAAAGTATTTACGTAACGTACACAAACACAGACGTTCAAATGCAAAGGCAATATAAAGTTAATAGAAGACTGACTTTTTTTCCCATCTCCCCTCATTTTATCGTTACTAGGCAACCAGATTCGAGAATGCACATTCTGACCCGACCGCATGAAAGGTTGCTCTTAAAAGAAAGGAGATTCCTTGTCAATTTTGCCCCAAAAAAAGCCAGTATATTAAGAGCAGTAGAGTGGGAACCGAAGCTGCAGATCAGAGCCTGAAAGAGACCTGTTTTTTTCCCCTGCCCCTCTCTCTTTCTCTCACTTTTTGGAAGAGAGAGCTTATTCGTCTAAGAGGCGACATCCTACCACAGGAGGAGGGGTTGTGACCAGAATGGAGAGTAGCTGAATTGAATGGACCGGGCCATAAATGCTTTTGGGAGAGAGGGAGAAGCTACAGAAAGGGACAGATAGGGGAAAAAATAATGAAAGGGGAGAAATGTGATGTGACTGGTTGGAGGGTTGAAAAGGAGACAAAGCCGACCTGCGGAGTTTACTACAACGGTGTGACAGAGCATTGAGTCACAGCATACTTCCCTGAACTGAGCAGTTATTGACTGAGTTTTAGACTCCCACACTGCCAGTGCTGGAGAAACCTTTTTAAAAAAGGACCTTGTTAAGTCTAAAGTTACATGAATTAAAACAGTTGAACTACTGTCAGACTACACTTTTTTAAATGATGTACTACAAGCTACTAACAAAATGTGCTTTAAATCAAAAATTAATCTTGAATAGGTTAATAAGCATTCAACTTGACCAGCAATTTATAACAAATAATAAAAAAACATCAATGTAAAAACAAAGCATATATATATATAAAAACTAATGTGTTGTAAATTTGGCCATTTTACAAACATGCACTCCAGTCCTATAACTTTGTTTCTTTGCAAGAGGAGGATATTCCTCCTACCTCCTAAAAGCACTCATAGCTCTCTGCATGACAGATCACCTAGACATGAAACGCATCTAAATTATGCAGTCGCTGTGCATGGCTCTACCCCAGCGCTCACCATCCCACCACCGGGTAAACTTCTCGATGTGCAGGAACTTTTAGCATGCTTCTCGTCTCATGAGTTTTCACAGGGCTTTGTCTCCTTTTAGAGGCACTCACTACTCTGCTGTGACGGCCTGTCAACGTTAGCCTGCAGATCGCCTGCAGCCCCTCTTCAAACCATTAATCTAAATTAGTGCTCTGACAAAGTGTCAAAACATTGAAGCTCAAATGTGATGTATGCACCAGAGGACCCCATCCGTTTTCACCCATCTCATGACATTGACGTGTGTATACGAGTAAAAGTACAAAGGATAATCAAAATGATTGCAGGAAAAACCCAAGAAATTGGTTAGAATGGGACTACGAGCAATTTCAGTGATGAGGAACGATCTGTGATCAAGCCCTCGAGATCTCAAACGCTCCCCATGAGAAATGACAGGAGTGCTTCACTTTCAGACTGTATTACGAAAACATAATTATAAGTGGTGCGTTCACTGTGTCACAGATAACAAAAAAGAGGCTAATTCTAGCGCTGTACTGATAAGAAGCGAGTTTAGAAGAATGGCTTTCTCTAAAATTCAATTTCTATCATGCGCTCACCCTCACGTCATTCAAACCCGTATGAATTACTTTCCACTTTAAATCGCAAAAAGACTGTGCTGTTTGCTCTTTTAGACGCGAATACTATAAACAGCTATAAATATAGTCCATACGACTTATGTGATATTCTTCTGTAGCCAAATGATTGCTTTATGTGAGGAACAAATCTAGATGATTCAATCCGTGAGTCTGATTCACAAATGAATCATTATTATTATTATGTGAACTTGATGAGCCCTTTCCTGGAAAACATCTGACAAAACTGTTCACAAATTGGGAATCACTGCTCTTAAAGAACCATCAAGAATTGAGAGATGATTGATTATGATTTCGAGAAAAATAATGGTCATAAATCTATAATATGTTTGTATAACAACTGGACTACCCCTGACCCCACTCACTGTAATTGAATGAAAAAAGCCAATAATAATAATAAATACAAAAGAGATAGATAGATATGGGTCGGAAATGATTATAAATAAATGTCCTTCCTACTATTTATTTTCCAAAATAGCACAAGCAATAATAATTTTGGTTTGTCCGTATGCAATTGACTCCAGTCAACATAAAATATACTCTTCATTTTGACAAAAGGAAAATATAATAGAAGAATATACTAGAAACATTAAAGCAGGATACAAGCTTGCCATTTCGAGTGTACGTACAGCTTTTAAACTAATTACACAAAACCTACACCGTACACATAAAAAAAGTGACAGCTTCCAAAAAAAACTATTGATCAACTATTGGTCCTGTCAATTCCTGGAAAAACCCTGTCACTTTAAGCAAGAGACGAACAACAGCTTGTGTTACTTTTTACTCTTTTTTTTTTACCTTTGAATATCTGACCTAAAAAGAGAAATAAAAAACAACTCCATCAAAGTTTTTCATCAAAAGCAAATCTAGAGATATGCGGGCAGATTTGCTTACGTCTTCAGCTATCTCCCAAAAGAAGAGTAAGAGAAAAAATATCTGCTGTTACAAACCTCACAATCACAAAGATATAGGCTATCACAATTATAAACCCATTGTGTTTTACCGCACCGCTATCTATGTGTGTCCTCTGAGTAAAATCAATTCAGTTGGCTCTTGGTAACCTAGATGTTTCAGCAAAATGATACATACTTCAAAGGACGAAGCTACATTTAATTATTTATATACTATATGTGCGTGCGACCACTGTGCTCTTTATACCATTAAAGATAGGTGTGAAAGAAAAATGGGAGCCATGGGTGCTGTTAAATCTAAACAGCATGAAAAAAAAAAATTATGAATTGGAGCATGCCTTTCTGTTTATTCAAAGCATGATGCACTTTGAAGTTATATCCACTCGTTATGTGGTGCATACGCATCAAATACGAACGTCTAACAGTCTATAAAATCCTCCAAAACTGGATAAGGCTGCAGTGTTTTCTTTTTTGTTTACTGACTAAATTTCAACGAGAGCTGTTGGATAAGGCAGATATATTGTTAGCAATGCGACTCGAAGCACTCATTAACTCAGAAACTAGGAGACGTTTGGAAAATAAACTATTTAAAAGTTGGTATGAGGTTCAGCAAAAACAAAAACAACATAAAAAATTCAATAAATAGATTGATATCTGCCCATCATCATGAAGTGCATTCACCTCTTCGCTAAAATAATCATTACACTAAAAAAGGTTTGACCATACATTATGAAAACTACTAATTTAGAGCCTTCCTGTGGCTCTAAAACAGTAAACCATGGTATTAGCAACACCAAGTTCATGGATTCAATTCCCGGGGAAACCAAAAACTGAAAAAATGTCTTTTAAGGTCCAATTCCCGCCATTAACAAAGTATTAAGAATGAATAAATTCCTAATTTGCAGCTTATTAATAGTTAGCGATAGTTGTTAAGTTTAGGTATTAGGTAACATCAGGGATTTAGAATATAGTTATGCACAATTTGTGTTTTATACGCATTAATAATAAGCCAATATGTTAACAGGCATGCTATATAAGCAACTGCTAATAGTAAGAATTGGTTTCCCTATAAATTAAATGCAATGTAAGTTGCTTCGAACAAAAGCGTCTGTAAAATGTAGAGTGGCTTTAAAGGGTGTTTTTCCATCTGTTAAATAGTTGTGCTAATATTGTTTCTCACACATCACTGGTGCTAACAGGCCTCAGAGCTAAACTAATCTATCTAATTACTTGCATACTTTTGCATCGCGCCGAACACAGCCTTCGCACATAAACAGCTCTGGCGCGACCTACACCTCGTATGACATAAATGCTTCATTTCCAATTCACTACCCTCCTTCTTGCTATAAATAAACACCCCATGACCACAAATTGCTTTTCCATCTTGTATAAATGTCTGCGGTGCACTGTGTCTCCCCGTGGAGTGACACAAGGTCACTGTCCTGCAGGACCAGGTGGCACCTCTTGGCTGAGCTGGAGGCATCATCCTCTTCAAATATCTATGGTAATGAGGCGGAAGCCATGCAACGGTCCAGCCAATGGGGAGTCAGAGCATGTCGGTGACTCAGGTGTGGGTATGAAAGAGTCAGAGAAGCAAAATTAAGGCTCTGAGATGTCAGGATGACTTCAACGACACGCCAGGGGACATGCTAATTATAGCGAATGGAAGTAAAGCAGGAAATGTTGACGAATTATCATCCGGGACTGTGCAAGGTGGGAACTTTATGTGGGGGATGTGATATCAAACACATATTGGAGAGTATGAGGAACAGTTGTTTCATTTCCTGTATTGCACGATCAAGCCAAGTTAGGGTGGTTCTACAAAATTGTGTCCAACATGCATAGATGTGTAAAACGGACTTTTCTAAACAAATCAACAAAAATTCATTTTATTTTCCAGTCATGAGTATGCCATTTTGGCTTTAGCAAGTGTTCACATGTTGATAAAAACCAAATAACAGCTAGCATTTATGCAGGTCTTTTTTTATCCGTTTCTCAGAATTTCTCAGAATCTTACTGTTAGTAGAATATCTAAAGTGGACCAGGAAACTAAAGTGTTATATCTTGCATTATAAAAGTCTGATTTGTGAGGTAAAATATCACCACTTTCTTTTGATTTTCACTGGTTATGGATATTTCATGGTGGGGAAAAACAGAATTGCAAGATGTATTGCTTTGAATTTTTAAAAATAAATGTTTACAATCAAATGATTAAAGTAGAAAGAGCACTTTTCTGACCCAACTAATAGTGACTATATAGTAATCATATTTTATACTTTTTTTATTTAAAGGTCTTGAAAACCTCCTCCTGAAGGTCAGTCTTTGTCCATGATTTTAATTGCTCATTGGCTTAAACCAATATTTCCTCCAGCCCGTCCTCCAGAGCCCTGCTGTGCTCAAACGCCACAACTTAAATGTCAGGATATCAACTGCTGATATTTGCACATCCTTCCAATCAGTCAGCAAGAGAATCTTTAACTCCATGTCAAGGCTCTGCTTTTCTAATAATGAATCATACATGCTGCACCAACCTCATCTTTCAAAAACAAATGAGCGTCTGCTAAAAAAATAAGCCAGTACGGTTGATTACTTCCTTTTTCACACATCATAAGTATTTTCAGCCCTCCTCCTTCTATAGTTAGGAACAATCATGTGTCTGCTCCAAATGTTTTATGATAGGTCTATATTCCAGTGCACTTAGTTTAGGATCAACAGATATCAATCTCTTCAACTGAAGTCTTTACCTCCAACACATCATGGGATTAAATTAGATCAAATAAATTGATTGAAAATATTAATACTACCTAGATTAGTGTGCAATAAGTACATTTTGAATGTCTCAATGGACACTGATGTATAAAATCTACATATGGACGTATAAAAAGATTTATAAAGTGGACTATTTTAAATTTACATTACATTTAAATGTAAACTTTTATTCAAAGCGACTTACTGTACAAATGAGGACAATGGAAAACATCAGAGCAATGATATATGCTATAACACATTAGCTTAAAGTTTTTTTTAATTAATTTATTTTTATTTTAGAGTTGTGCAAATGTTTATGCTTCTGAAACATACTGTTTAAATTGCATATTACTTTATTTTCCAGCTTTTAAAACATTTAATTTTAATACATGCTCTAAGTTAGATTGAATTTGGTATCAGGCTCTAGTTTTTCAGCGAACTGAAGCAGTTCATTTGCACTGTCCATTCTTCCTCTGATTTTAACAAGATGCCTATTTCCTGCTAGTAAATGCAGCATGATCTTATCACCGCCATACTTCACTGTAGGCACGGTGTTTGACTCATATGACTTTCGAAAATATTGCCTGAAAGGCAGCATCCTGCTCTCATCATGGCCAAAAAATCACTTTCCACATTCCGACTGGGTCACTATTATGCTTTTTGCTGTGCTCCAGACATGCTTTCACATGGATCTTTTTGAGTAATGGTTTCTTTTGTACAACCTTCTCATACAAGCCACTGTTATGTAGAGCTCTAGATTCAGCTGACACTTTTACTCTGTTCTCAGTTACTGAACTCTGCAGCCCCTTCAAAGTGATTGTTAAGCTCGTCGCCACTACTCTCCAAACTCTCCATCATGTTCACACAGGGAGTTATGAGAGATGACCTCTCTAAACCATGTCTCTGTACTTTGATGTAGCTTTAACTTCCTGATAATTGAACTAACCGTGCTCACCAGGACAACCAAACCTAATTTATTTGTTTTACTTTAACTTTTTTGAAAGATACTTTAGTCCTTATTTTCACAGCAGTCATCCAGATTCATGAACTGTAGGGATTTATCTAAAAATTGCAGCAGTTATTTTAATGATTCACAGGTAGACGCCAATTTCAGGCAATTGTGTTCTTATTAGACCTATTTTATCTTCAACTGTTAAAATTCAGAGCGTATGCAATACCAACATGATCTCATTAGTATTCTTAGGTTTTTGTAAATAAAAGTTCAAGAACACAGTCTTTTTTAACTTTAAAGATTTTTTTTGCACTTTCAGATTTCAGGTTTTCAAATAGTTGATTCTAAGGCCAAATATTGTCCTATCCAAACCATACAAAGCTTATTTGTTCAGACTTCAAATCCCTTATGACTGGTCAAAAATGTTTAAAATCTTTCAATTAAGAGCTTTTGGTCATTTGAATTCCCAGCTCTTTAAAGATATACTCTACAAAATATTGATTTTTAAAAAAGAAATTAGGTTAATAAATGTAACAAATCATCATTTGTGTTACTGGGGTGGTATTTTTTTAAAAGGGTACAAATATGTACTTTTAAAGTACTAATGTACATTTAAGGTACTCATATGTATATTGTAACAGCATATAGTTAGTTAGCTGTTTAAACAAAAAAATTACTAAGGTAAAAAGATATTCATTTTAGTCTTTGTACTTGGGCATTCCAGTGACAGCTCCTGAGAATGCACCATATAAAGAATCCAAATTACTTTACTTTTGTCCCATCTTGATTGACTTAAATTAGGCATTAAAAAATGCATTATTCAAAGTTTCTCCATTATTTAATGATAAACGAGTTCTGCTCTAGGATTGTTTCTGAATACTGAACTCAGTGACCTGTAGCTGTACCGTCCCAAATGTATCGGTAATTGAGTTTCCACCAGCATTTTGTTGACAGGACAGACAATCTGTAAAAGTCTCTGCTTATATTTGCTATATATAGTAAGTATGCATTTGTAAGAAAGCCCTAACAATACAGTCAATGCAATGTCACATGCATATGATAATTAAATGTGAGCATCTGTGTTTTTAAGTAAAATATGCAAAATGAGTATATGATAAAAAAAAAACCATAACTGTTAAAATACATGTAACCCCTTAATTTGCTTTGCTTAGCAGAGGTCATGTTTACATACGGTCCGCCATAACCAGTGGTAATCTTCGTTTGATGTTATAATGAGTAACATATGGCATTTGCTCTAATCAAGTGTAGACAAGTTAGTATGCATGCATCTGTTTGGACTGTTGGCAAGACTACCAGGTCATGCACAATTATATGAGCAGAACGAGATGCTATTCATATCCTTCTGCACAAGAGACAATTTCCTTTCATGCAAACTTAAAATGTTCTTATCCTACAAAGCGGTTTTGAACACAGTAGTAACATGCATATTAAGACATTCATTCACATATGTGTATTCGTTTTTAGAACAGAATTTATAACAGCCAGTTCTAGGTCAAGATATATCTGTTAAAGTTCTGAATAATGAATATGTAAAAGAGATCACTTAATAAATATCTACAACGTTGCAAAAACTCCCTTTAATATGCATGCATAGATATGGCATTCAGAGGCAAACGCGATCGTGGGATATTAGACAATGATGTGCGAAACCTAAGATGACAGACTCTGTAGAGATGATTGTTTTCATATTCAGAAGTGCCGCAAGGCAAGTACTTATATTTATAATGTGGCCATTAATTCTCCTGCACTGTGATATTAGTTTAGCTTTATTAAGGAGTTCTGTTGCATCTCAGTGAAGACAAGAATAGTTTCCAGTACATATCCTAAATGATTCACAAGTCATCCATTATGAATGACTCGGTTAAAACCATGCCACAAACAAACAGATGAAGACCACTAGACTGAAATATCTGAGTGTATTACTTTGACGCAGTCTGGATATCAGGAGGAAACTGCAAGCTTGCCGGTGTGTGTTTTAACACAGCGGTTCTCAAGTAGTGCGTTAAGACAGAAATGGGCTGCAGGTTTGTACAGGCAGCAAAGAAAAATATTAGCAAAAAAAAGTAGTCAATACTAAAGTCATTGGTACATTTGACTCTGTCAGTTGAATAGATTGATTCAAAATGATATGTCTGTCACACCTCAGAACCTATGTTTAAATGTGAGATACGTCATGAGACAAGGATAGATAAACAGATAGAAAAAAAATCTTTAAATAAAATAAACAATTAAAAAAACACTCAGTTTCCTTCCCTCATCCATTAGTATAATGCACAATGAGGACAGGATTTTTCAATCCAATCTCATAACATAAACCGATGCAATGGTTTGCTGATGCAATCCAACACACAGCGCTGTGAGTGCCGAAATGGTCACATGATCTGACTGCCAAAGTCTGCAAGTATCCTTTTTTTGTATTATTGTCTCATAGTCCTCTTCAGATAAGCTGATATTCTGATCCAGAGCGTTTCATATGGCTGGAACAATTATCGTTAATGCATCATCATAACTAGGGGCACACAAAGCAGAAGGTGCTGCCAATATCTCTCGTCTGGAAGGGCGGAAATATGCCCTCACATTGCTTTCATCTCTGCATGCACCATGATTCATAATTCATTATTTGTAAGAATGAATGGGGGGAAGAAAAAACCAACAAGTTATCTCAGCTGTGCAATTCATCCGGGCATGAAAAGCAACTAAACATTAACGTCTTGTGCATTAAGCAAAAAGGGGAGGGAGAGATCTTTGTGCACCAACTCTTCTATATTCCAACACAAAGACATAATTGATAACTCAGAAACTCTTAAATATACTTGGGTTTTGTGCATAAATGATTAAGGTCTGAAAAAAGCATTCATGCAAATCATTTTTGATTTAAGGCATATTTTTGAATGCCCTTTCATGTTCACCAGCACTAATGAAGAACATGAAATGTCTTCAAACATTTATATGCCGCTTCATAGGAAACTTTCAGAGCTCTGAATCTATTGCAGAGAAACTGAAATTTCATTCATTTAAACTGATTTCTCATTTGTTATTAGCCGTAGCACAATTAAGATTGACAGAGAACGTTGACCTACAGTGTTAGTTTAAGCAGAACAAGTCAGCCTATAGATATGACAGACTTAACTGTAATGTCATTTACAAAAAACCTCTTCCTGGATCCATAGTTGTCCTTACAATAACATCCCAATTAACTCATCTCAACAGTTTGATTTTAATAAAAACTACCCTTCACTGACAGAATTTTCCATCCTTTATGATGTTTGTAGTTGGAAGTCAGAAGATAGATACAGTAGATAGATTTTTTTACCATAATTGTTATAGATTTTTTTACAGTGTAGCTGTCCCATATGTCTTTAAACAAAAAAAAAAATTAAATATCAAATAGATATGGAATACAATTTATATTGGACTAAAAATAAAAGTATTCCTCTTCATTTAAAAAGGGCACTACACTTCAGCCCAACTCTGCCAAATCTAAATACAATGATTGGCTGAAATAAATGTTGCACCAGTAGTAACAATGCTGATCCAGGAAAATGTCCCACTTTGTCTTTGTTATAGGAAATACAGCCGTTATTTCGCACTGACCCTACATGGATAGAATGATGATGAGATGAGAGAATGATAGAATGTCAATGTCCCTTGTCTCTGCTGAATTTTAAAACAAAAATAACTTTCAGTTTTGGCCACTTTAAATGCTGACAGCAAATGCAAGACCTGGGATGTTCAATAATTCAATGGAAACCTTTTTGTCCTTTTTGGAACAGATAGACAACATTCGAAGACAGACTTTGCTTCGGCTGACACTCATTCACTCACAGAAGGCCTACATTATTTTAATGGCACAAAATGATTGTTCCCTGTATGTCAGTCACTACGAGTTATGTTGTGACGACAGACTGGGGTCTTGCCCAGAGCCCTGATTTGCTCTACTTAAGAGAAAATGCAAATGAAAATTGGCAAGTGGTTAAACAATCCTAAGCCACTCCCCTTCATCCGTGTATAAAGAGGTGACAGGCGCAACCAGCACATTTTGCTTCAGAGCCACAATTTTATGCCTGCTGCTTTGAAGTGCTGGAATGAAGAGGAAGCTGAAGCAGAAGTTGTTCTCCGTGGTGTTGACGACACGATTAGTGGTTTCCCTGTCAAGCCAATCCCCTGGGTGTTTCACAAAAGAGCAATTTCTGAACACGGCCATTTCGTGTCTTTTTCAAAATGCTGTTTCGGCCGTGTCCTCTTAGGTGAGGGCGTCTCCCAATGACAGCTACAGAGATTGTGCTGAAGACGCCTTCGCAGAGGGAGGATGTCCTTATTTCGAGGCCATGCCCCTGGAAGTGCTGCAATCCCGCCTTGCCATCATTCGGGATGAGCAGGCACCCTCTGCTGCCACCCAGCCCGGCTTTTCTGCCACTGGCAGAGGACCGCCGGCTGGCACACTGGGGGATCTGAGGGTGACTGTAAGTGCCACTCCGCCAGTCCCTTTGGGTGCTGCTGCTACCGCTGAATTTGACCTGGAGCTGATGGCCAAGCTTGGCCGGGCCTCCTTCACGACTGGACAATTGGTTCCTGGGTGCTGACCGTGATAGCAGATCACGGCCCACTCTGGTTCCTTTCTTTCCGGAAGTGCGTGAGGAGACAGCCAAAAGCTGCATGTCACCCTTCTCTGTCCTCACCACCCTAGAATGCTCCAGGGGCTATGAGGACATTCCCCAGGTGGAGAGAGTGGTTGCGGTGCACTTGTGCGCTCGTCCACAGGTCACGCCTCAGCTTGGATTGCTTCATATGAGACCACTTCAGCACTGGCTACACTCGCAAGTCCAATATGGGCATGGCGCAGGGGGACACTCGCTTGTCATCACACTTTCAGCCACTTGACAGACCTTGTGTTTCTACAATCTGTCTAGGCAAGGTCAGGGAGGACGAGGAACAGGTCTTGCTGGTTGTACCTTACTGGCCCATCTGGACCTGGTTTTCGGAACTCATGGACCTCCTTTCTCAGGGGCTCGGCACCATATGGCACACACGTCCAGATCTATGGAACCTCCACATGTGGCTCCTGGATGGGAAGAGACATACTTGAGTGGCTTGCCACAAGCAGTGGTAGACACGATCAATCAAGCTAGAGCTCCATCTACTTATGCTTTGAAGTGGAGTCTGTTCGCAAGCTGGTGTTCTTTTTGCCAAGAAGACCCCCGAAGATGCACGATAGGAATTGTGCTTTCTTTTCTGCTGGAAAGGTGGAAGTGTAGGCTGTCACCCTCCACCTTGAAAGTGTATGTGGCTGCCATTGCAACACATTATGATGCAGTCGACGGCCGGTCTTTGGGAAAGCACAACCTCATTGTAAGGTTCCTAAGGGATGCCAGGAGGTTGAATCCTTCTAGGACACCCCTAGTGCCCTCCTGGGACCTCTCTAGTTCTCTGCCTGGACTTCAGGGAGGTCCCTTTGAGCCACTGGAGTCAGTCGAGCTGAAGTTCCTGTCTGCTAAGACAGTGCTCCTGACAGCACTCACATCCATCAAGAGGGTCGGGGACCTACAGGCATTTTGGTGAGTAAAGAGTGCCTTTTGTTCGGGCCGGCCTACTTTCACGTTGTCCTGAGACCCCGGCCTGGATACGTGCCTAAGATTCCCACCATGCCGTTTCATGATCAGGTGGTAAACCTGCAAGCACTGCCCCTGGAGAAGGCAGATTCAGCCTTGGCATTGCTGTGTCCCGTAAGAGCATCACACATTTATGTGGACCGCACCCAGAGCTTCAGATGCTCTGAGCAGCTCTTTGTCTGACATGTAGGTCAGCAAAAAGGGAAGGCTGTCTCCAAGCAGAGGTTGTCCCACTGGATTGTGGATAACATTACCTCGGCTTACCAGGCCCAAGGTGAGTGCCCCCTAGGGGTGAGTGCCCACTCCACTCAGAGCGTGGCCTCCTCCTTTGCTTTGACCCACGGTGCCTCTCTGGCAGACAACGAACACCTTTGCGAGATAGTACAAACTTTGCGTTGAGCCAGTTTCTTCCTGTGTGTTGGGTAACAGGTTATTTGCGGGAAGAACTGGCCTGTGTGAGCACTGTTTACGCTGTTTACAGACTGGGCGGAGCAGTTGACAGGCTCAGTATCAATGTGCATGCCCAGGGTCCGGTCAGCCCCTGTACTGGGCTAGATGTCCATATAGTTGATTCCCTGTACTGCCAGTTGTTCCTCTCCTTCCCTGGATAGGATCTGGCGTAGAGACAAGATCATATGTTGTACTGCCCCACTTCGGGTCAGTCCATAACGGGGTTCCACATGTCACCTAACGATGGTAGGATATGGTCTCTGTTTTCAGGGACAACAGTTCTGGTCTCACATTTGCCGCTTGTCAACATTTGTAGTGGTACAAGGTTGTAATGATTCAGGTTGTTGGGTTTTCAATTGGAGCCCAGTCTGTCATCACAACATAACTCATAGTGGCTGACAGACAGGGAACGTCTCGGTTGCGTATGTAACCCTTGTTCCCTGATGGAGGGATCGGAGAGGTTATGTCCCTTTGCCACGACCTTAAATCATCGCTGAGAGCTGGGACTCATTTTCGGGTCTTCAGCAAATATGATAAGTGGTTGCACCTGTTGCCTCTTATACCCATATGAAGGGGAGTGGCTCAGGATTGTTTAACCACTTGCCAATTTTCATTGGTGTTTTCTTTTATGCAGAGCGAATCAGGGCTCTAGGCAAGACCCCAGTCTGTCGTCAAGACATAACGTCTCTGTTCCCTCCATCAGGGAATGAAGGTTACATACATAACCGAGATGTTTCAAAGTTTTGCAGCGCATCAGATTGTAAAGTATCATACAGTTAAATATTGAATATTGAGCCAAAGTTTGTGTAACCTTCAAAAAAGCTCTCAGTAAAAGCCCTGACACTAAAAACCATCAGAGAAAAAATTATATTCTGAAAACTTTTTCAGAAAAGACCCTAGAAAATCATGTAAGTGAAGATTAATGATAATCCTATACAAACATATACATACAAACATACACATATTTTATATATATATATACACACACATACATATTTCTCTGACATCATCCGTCATCTTGGATGCATTTTTCCCTGGGCTCATTGAAATGCACCATGGGATTATCCTCTTCTTCACAAAGGACATGTTGTGCTGCCTTGGCCAAAATGAGGCATCTTGGGAGGCAGCATAATCAAGCCTATGATGCCTGTCTATATTTTGGAAGAGAGCTAGAGTACAATTAGCTACGATTCAGAATGCCCTGGAAATACAGCCGCTATAAACTCTGATGGCCAAATAATACTGAAGAGAACTATTCAAACCACAAGCATCTGCCAGGAACTGCTCAATCAAAACTGTTCTAGGAAAAGAAGACACACAAGATTCTGTATCACTAACAACCGTACTGATGCACCGCTTTCCAGCCCAACTGTTATTTGTGCTAATTGTTAATGTAGTTTACACTGACAATGCATCTAAAATCTGTTCTTGAGCTGGAACAATCTGGATGTGAGATATTCTACTGGCACACTGAGAGTACGATGTATCAAGGGCTTCAATTATCAGTGTTTGAGAAGATTAAATAGGGATAATAGATATATGCTTGTAATTTGGTTTAAATGCTTATTAAATATACATTCCAAAAGATCAGATGGGGTGGGATGTATATATGCATTGCTACGGCATTAAACATAACTGTAAAAAAAATGACTGTTTGCAAGCCTCATTCAAGTTTCATGAACATTGTTCATCAGGGTGTGTGTGTGTGTAGACTATATGAAGAGTGTTTGCAAAAACAGTTTTTCCTTGTGCATTCCAATTACTATAAATTAAACTGCAGTTGGGTTATTCTGACTAGGTAAAAAAACAACAGAAAAACTGTTATATATACATAAATATATATACAGGGTGCAATTTTAAAAAAAAAACCTGAGGGGGGGATACTTTTGAAAACATTTTTCTTGAATAAATCATGATAAATAATAAATGACTCATAATATATCTATCTTTTTAGTCAAGTAAGTGTCATGTCAAGAAATGTTTTTAATATGACAGAAAATGTATCAACAGAGCATTTTGAAACTGAGTCACTTAAACCATTGCAACCCAAAATGATTTGAAATCCTCCAATTGGATCACGTATTGAGAATCATTTGATTCGATGTGTGTTTTGTGAATCATTTAATTCAAAAAGTGACTTCAAAGCTCATTTTGCAAATTATTTGATTAAAAATGGGACTTCATAGCGCATTTCTCTAATCATTTTATCCCCACCGAGGATAAAAATAATTCAGCAGAAGCGGGGATGCATCAAATAAATGACGCATTGGTGAGAACAAGACACTTCCCAAATGTTTTAATGGCAGTGTATACAGTATTTCATAATAAACACAATATATATTCCTGTCTTTGCTTATTACAGTAAGTAAAACTTGTGTTTATTTTTTTTACAACAGAAATTACACACATCACCAATAAACAAGTGGCAGAATCGCAGCTAACCCCCACGCTGTTGTTTACTGGTTATGCTGTTCAGTGAAATAATGGGCCTCAAGCCATTTATAAAACAAACCAGCTATGACAGTTTAACTCAAAAGCAAAGCATTTGTTAAAAACTATCGATTCTGTGTCTATGCAACCCTCTCCGCGTGGGTTCTCCAGTACCCCGCTGCAGTCTGGGATAAATGCGCCAATAAGCTGTAATTCATTAACCTCTATCTCTAACACTTTACTGCTGTGCCAGCAACATATGTCAGGACCAATCCAGCTCAAACAAAGGCTCATTCCGTCCAGCATCCATAAGCAATGCAAATGATAGAAGGTGGAAGATGCGCTGGAGGGGTCCGCAGCGTGGATGGGAAATGGAGGGTGAAATTCACCTCAAGGATGCAACAGAGATCCCACATATATTGCCACTCTGGATAAAAGGTCTGTGTGAGCGTGCAGCCCTCTCGCATGCCCTACTGTGATAAGCCCGGACAGGAGAGTGAGCAATCACTGATTAAATCGGTGATTTAGCCCACGCCAGCACCCACCCGCAGCCCTGACCTCTGGGTTAGAGACTGCAGCAGCTATCTGATCATGAACAAAATAGCTCTCAGCTGGTGGGGCTCCTGCGCTTGGGAATTTTTCAGTGGGGGTCAAAGGTGTGATCCATACGCACCCGTAGGGGGCTGATTCAGGAACAGCTGTGAACAACACTCCACCGGACTGAAAACAGCACTGATTAGCTGCTACACTTGACCACACTGACAACAAACGCAACATTATCGCAATCACACAGGGTTTAAAAAAGCATTTTTGATGCTAATACCCACATGACTGGTGATGGGTGCTTTTAAAACACTACTTCGTGAAGCTTTGTGAATAATTTTTTTCAAACCAATGTTTCGAAGCATGTATCCAATTGCCACAGTCAAGTGACTTCGGTAGACAAGGTTTTGTTACATCATAATTGTGCAATACAAATTTCATCCAAACCTAAAAATAAGTTTAATGCCCTAAAACGTAATGGGTTTTAGGGTTTGAAAATGTAAAATAAATTAATAAAATTAATGCATGCATATTTTTGGATTTAACACTCAATTCAATTTTTACAATGTTAATATAACTTATTAAAGTTAAAAAAAACACTAACACTTTCGAATCCCACTACATGCTACACCCATATCAAAACATCTTATTATTATTTCCACAGTTTATCAGCTCATGTTGTTCGGATCAGTGTCTTATCTCATGTTCAGAGTTCTCATGTTCTATCATTTAGCTAACTGATGAGGAATTCTCTCACACACACAAAAGACAGACCCCGTTCACCCTCTGTTTTGTTTCTCTAATTTGTCACCGCTAATCAGAGAAGAAAGCTGCAATCATTGCACCTCAGTGTTGAAGCAACATGCTGATGACAGCCAAGGTCTTCTTCACTGAGCTGATGAGCATGAGAGACGCAGTGAAGTACACTTGTGGACTTGAGGACTTGTATTCCCAGAGTGGGACAAGCATCTGTTCGCCTTGAGAGCTGCCATCTCACATCAAGAAATGCCCAAGCATAATACAGCAAACCCGCTTCAATTAGATCTGTATCATTGATATTGTGGTTATACATTATAAGTTCATATGAAAATAAATAAATACATGTTAAGTATCTTAATCACTGTTTAATGAGGGACTCTCATGGTCAACTTACTCAACTTAATTTTGTTTTATTTTTCCAACATAATTTTTATATATATGCATATACACATTACACCTGATTCTGCAATTTAAAATTTCTAAAAATATTTAGAAACCAACTATTTATCACAAAACATACAACCTTAATTTCAATAAATCCTAAAAACTTAGTGATGTCTGTTATCCCACTAAAATGACTTCCTGGTAGACAATGTCAAAAACTAACTTTTGCTACTCATTACAATTAAACAAGATTGCCAATTTTTAAACAATTTGAATGAACAACAATATATATATATATACACATACATGTATATTGTTAAACAAATTGCTATTTTTATGTGATTTCTATGCATTTTATTTAATAAAATAATGAATATGAATTATTTAAGAATTTATTTGTATTAATATTAAACCTATAGGAAATTGTGTATGGCTTTAGTCAATGGTTTTCTTCCTTTAGAGTCCCATCGGCATAACAGCCTTGATGTAAATTCCCTCGAACGAACAACCTCGGGAACATGACTATAGTATAGAGGTTATTTGCATCATGTAAATATTTAATGCAATGAATCAATCCCCAAAAACGGAGAGCAGGGCCATACTAACCATCTAATCAGTTGAATTTATGCACCATGGCTGTTTTCAACATCTCTGCATATTTTCTCCAGCAACCCGACAACCACAGACAAAAATAACCATTTAAATTATGAAGCACCATATGCCCGTACACTCTATGGATTTCCTTACCGTCCCCAGTGCAGCCACAGAGAGCCGTAGCCATGCAATTAAACACCTTAATTATCAAACTGCCCTTTCACCATAATAAGATAAATGTTAAAATTAAAATGCAGATTCTACAATTCAGTCTTTTTTCCAACCCAGTTCCGTTCAGGATAAAGAACGGTTGCCATGGTGATAGAGATCCTTAAGAGAATAAATAAGTGCCACTGATGAGCTAACAGAACTAACAAGTAACCTGACATGTAGAGGTACAAAGTGTTCACAGAAATTCTCATCAATAACGTGCCATCCAATTCTGCATAAAGAGGAAACATACTCTACTGTTTCTACCCGAACAAAAGCACAGACAGCACAAGTACTGTGTGGTTCAAGGTTGGAAGAAATGAAATGGCTGTGAGGGTATGGTAAAAGCGAGAAACAGACCACTTTAATAATCAGGATGGAAACAATCACTATGACTCCCTGGAAACATGTTTGTACCGATCAGAGATATATAGGAGCAGCGTAAGATTGTGCGCTCTCTTCCTGTTATATTGAACATTCTAAAGCTCAAATGCAATAATGAACACTGTAACATTTCATGGCATTTATTTGCTCCTAGCTGACATCTTTTATTTGAAGTACATTCAAAATGAATGACTTTCCAACATTCTGTTATGTCTGACTGTTAATGCTGCCAAAATAAAGCAATTTAGAGTGTTGGGTTATAACAGAGCATTTCACCTCAGTAAGAAATACAAACAATTGTAAGATAAAGGATCAGATGAGAAATATCTACATTGTGTGTAAAAAAAAAATTTGCGCAATGCTGCTTTAAATTGTTGTTTTTCCCTGCAAAAATTGAAGCTTTCCATTTAAATTTTTCAGAATTTTGGTTTTGTTTTTCTAAGCCAAAAAATAAATATATATTTTTTAAAACATTTTCCCCTGATTTACTCAGTTTACCCACTTAAATGTAATTCAGTGTAACAATCTTCCCAGGCATATTTACAACAAAAATCTATTTATGATAATTAATTTCACCCCAAATACTAATTTCCCACTATCCTAGGTTTTGCTAATGTAAAACATTTTAATATGCTTCCTTATTCTGTATATTTTAATATGTACAAGTCAGAATAAGCATTTTTACAGAATCAGTTTTTGTGGATAAATTGAGTTTCATTGAATGACAGTGTAGCATTATATATTATATATATAAATATATATATATATATTAAAACATCTGTGTGTGTCATCTAATTTAAAACTAAAACTAAAATTTAAATGTATAAAAAAAATAATAATAGAAATAAACAAATAAAACAAATATATATATATATATATATATTTTTTTTTTTATATATATAAAAACTATAATAGAATCTCCCACTAAGAAAACATTGGTTGTGGGAAATAAAGACACATAGTAAAATATATTTGCATATATATATATATATATAAAGTATAATTATATAATGTCACAATAATAAGATACTACTGCCATAATTTAATCTGGCCTTTGTATAACCTTACGTCTTTACACTAGACCAGTGGTTTTAAACCTGTGAGCCGCAGCCCACGGTATTGCAGGGGGGCCGCCAATTATTATTAATAGAAATTGTAATATTGTTAATATAATAAAAAATGTCTAGTTTGCTGATCCGTTATGTATTTTACTGTTTATTCAATACATTACCAGTTTATTCAATAAAGACAATTAAGAAAGACCCTTAATTAGAAAACCCGACACAACAACCGGGATTGTTTAAATTCTTTTGCAGTGGGCCACAGAAACATACGTGTTTGGCTGTGTGGGCCGTGAGTTAAAAAAGGTTGGGAACCACTGCACTAGACTTTAAGCAGGTACAGAACACAAATAACCCAGCTGTGTAAAGACACCTTAAAATAAGAAAAGTCACAGCTGTAAAAAAAAAAAAAAGTTGCAAATAAGATATATAAATATATAAATATATATAATATATAAATAAGATATATATAAAAAACTGAAATCTAAATGAATTTGCAGTTTTGATGTATAATTGGGTATGTACCTTTTCATTTTTTCATTTTGTTTCTTGCTCTGAGGGAGAAATAAATTGTGCTAGTGGGTAAAAAGAGAAATAGCATGATTTCTGTTCATTTGACCATAAAAGGACGTATTGGACAACTCAGAATAAAATTCAAATTAGCGTCTGAATGAGGCATGACATGTATCTGCTACACATTAAATTGTCTCTATGGCCCAGTGGCGATGGGGAGCAGGTTTATCCAGTGCATACCAATATTTAACCAGACTAACAAAACGCAGTGTGTGTGTGAGACAGAGCGATTTTTGCTAGAGACCAGCTGACAGGGTAGCAGGCAGATTCAATCACAAGTAAATGTGCTGATTACTAAGATCACAGTCTTGCTCTCACACACTCGTCCCCTTGAGAAAATCACTAAACTACATATCAGTGCTGTCACTTAAATCAGAGCATAAGCAACCCCTCCCCCCCACACCCAATGAGTACACTATACCACAGAGGAGCTTAGTGAACACTTTACACACAGCCTAGGACAATGTTTATGATCATGTCAAGTTGTTGATGGCCCTGAACTACACAAATTTAACTATGTTCCAAATCATAGCTGGCTTTCATAAGGTCTCCAATCTATGACATATATGGCTATTTCTGACATATAGAGCGTTATTGTGATAAATTCTTATTTAGATATCTAAAAATCGAAATATCGCCATATCTAAACGGTTCCTAAATAGCTGGTCTAAACACCCTATACATAAATGTTATAGTATGTTAACGTTTACTCTAAATCTAAGCTGATTAAAGCTAATACAGTGTCTCTCTTTATATATATATATATATATATATATATATACTAAAACAAAAATTTCTTTTTTTTACATTTTTTATAAAATAAGTGCAAAATACATCTAATATGTTTACAATTATTATTATTTAAAAATATATATTTTTAAAAGACAATACGTAAATTATTTAAGTACTGTATATCTTAAACTAAGACATTTGAACATGGATGTAACGGAGGATCCAGTGGCACTCTTGCCCATAAGATCAACACAAACCATCACTCGATGCACAGTACACAACTTCTTAAATTAAATATTTACATCTCCAAGATTACAAATGTCTTACATGAAAGACCTTGACCTTAACTGTGTTTTATCTTCAGATATGCATGAAAAGAGGAATTATGTTTCACTCATCACATCTCAAAGAACATAATACCAATTAAAAACTCTTTTGATCTCACGTGCAACCGCTATAAGGAGCAAAACCCATTTTCTCAGCCACCCCTCAAGAAAATGAGCTCAGCCTGTGGTCCAAAACCAACAGCAAATCCTATACTACAAAAACCACTCAGTGTGAAATACACAGAGAAACATGTTCAACTGCCAATTAATAACGTCACACAACGACCATTTCTAGTGGAAAACGTTAGTTTTCTATATCATTCCTAGGTGTATTTTTTTTTTACTTAACCTATCCTTGGTGATGTGCCGCCACCTGTTTGCCTCAATCCTGCTTTTTGTTGAAAAAAAAAAAGATATTTGGGAAATTGTCTCCAGCTTCCTGTCGTCTAAAAGAATGAGGTAGCAAGATAGAGGGCAGGGGAGGAGAAGGGCTGCTCAGGTGGGGTGTTGCTATTGATTCCTTATGTGGGGACAATTTCCTGAGTGCCTCTGATTTGTCTGTCACATCCCATTATGACTTGTGTGCTTTGAGTTCCACTTTCCTTTGTGATACTGCATGAGGTGTCACAGCTTTTTATGTGCCACCGGTATTGAGGGAATGCATTGAATTCTCTGCTGTTTGGTTATTATTGTCTGCGAACTTGATTTACCCATCTGGGCGAATTTCAGAAAGCAATACTGAAATGCTGTAATCAAGTTACCCATTGTAAAAGTGTTTCAGTCAATGTGTGGGCAAGGTGGGAGGGGGCACGTCTGGCTTTTAGACGCCTCGCTGTGCTTTGGTTTGGAAGTTCTGGCAGTCATGATAAGGGAAAATTGTCATGTATGAAATAGTGTATCTAGCCAATAGAAATTCTCTTATCGCCACCTTTAAAGGCTTCAATGCACGTGCAAATCCAATAAGCCTCATTACTATGGAGGTAAAAGGATCAAATGACTTTCTTTGCATAAATTAAGACAGTGGTGCCTAATGTCATGTATTCAGATGTACACATAGGGACTTCTGCAAAATATATTTTTCAGCCCACATATTTTTGAGATGTTAAATGCAAATTGTACATAAGTAATAATAATAATTAATTACATTAATGAAATTAAAAACTGATGTTGGATGTCTTTATAGCAGATTTTAAGATATGGTGGGTAAACAAACAAAAAACAAAACTAAGCATAACAGCACAGAGCTGGGCAATATATCGCACCATATATATCCATGCGCATCTCGTCAGAAAAGCGGGTTCTTTAATTAGTGGTAAATTTTCATCACCTGTTTTCAAATGGAGCGTCAGTTAATACACAGAGCCGTAGATCACTGACAAGCTACGCAATGTCTCGTTCAGTTTCGTGGGCGATTCATTTGTGAAACTGAAACTGATATTGCAAAGCTTGTCAGTTATCGACAGCTCTGTATTAACCGCTGCTCTATTTGAAAACAGGTGATGAAGATTTACCGCTAATCAAAGAACCGGATTTCCTGATGAGATGTATCGTGCAATATATTGCCCAGCCCTAACAACACAAAACAAAACAAAAATGAGTAGTTCAGAATTTATAAATTTAAGACCTTTGTTTTATTGCAGATTTTAAGATGAGAGGTTGTTGAGTAACCAAACCAAACTGGAAAAAAAGTTCTGGATTTTGGCTTTTAAAGGGTTAGTTCACCGACAATTCTGATAACTCTGTCATTAATTACTCACCTTGATGTCGTTCCAAACCCATTAGACCTTCATTCATATTCGGAATACAAATTAAGTTATTTTTCTTGATATCAAAGACCAATCTGACCCTCCATAGACAGCAACACAACTGAAATGATCCCAGATCCAAAAACATACCACCTTCCGCCATTTTTATGTACCATATGCACAAGCTTTTAACGTATTTGACATAATCATTTTTGTTTACATCCGGGTGAAAGCAGGCACATGTGTGTAATCTGCAGCAGTCTGCGCCTAGATGAAAGTTTGGAAGGAGAGTAATTAATGACAGAATTTTCATTTTTGGGTGAACCTTTAAGACCTTTGTTTTAAACCAGATTTTAAGAATATGAGACGTTGGTGGGTAACAAAACAAAACAGGCCAAACAAGGCCTTTGGTGAGTAAAACAATAATAATAAAAAAATACAACAAAAATATACAATAAAATAAAAATTGAGTAGTTCTGGAAGACCTATAATAACACAAAAAACATTGGATTATAGAGAAAGCCCCTAAAGATCCATCTCCCCTAAACGACACCTGACACCTTTTCTGCTGTGTAAGAAACATTTGACACATTTAATTCAATCTGCTAAGTAAGCCCAACAGGCAAATCAAATCAGCCAGACTTTTGCTGAGATATCTCAACCTGCTCGCTTACACCACAATGCACATGTAACACAGACCGCGGGTGATTTCCTGTCTTCCTCCTGTAATTGAATGTGATCAGCCTTGAAAAATCCACAGTTGAACATTTATCCAAGGCGTTCGAAAAAATAAATGGATTAAACAAAGTCGACAACTTCCTACAAGGGTGTCATTGCAACATTTGCATTTCACAGGAGAACACCACCAGATGAGGATACTTTTCATAAACATTGATGACACTTCTTTCATGTTCCAGTTTCCATTGCATCAAAGATGATTCTAATAGATAATGCCAAGGTTACTTGTGATAGTAATCAAAGGAATAGTAATTGTAAAAGCGAGCAGAGACTGCTTATGCATCGGGTGGAAATGAAATTAGCATTCGTTAGCATAATCACGTGGGAACAAAGAGAAATCATCATTTCCTTTAAGGATGATGCGTCAGAGAATAACGCCTTGAGAAACAATCTCAAAAATAACTCAGAGCAAGGTCAGTGTTTGTACTCATTTTTGGAGGTAAAATCATCTCCGCTCTAATTGTTTTTATCTCTTATTTATCTCCCAAGTGAGGAAAAAGAGTCTCTCTCCACAACATCCCATTTAAACTCTGGTTAAAAGTTGTGCCACTTTTGCACAGAAAGCTGCATCTTAACCACTTGAAATCCAGTTGAACAAAGAGTTAAATGCATTAACACAGCGTTGCACTTTATTTAAATTGTCATCTGCACTTTTCTAGCACAAACACTCCTTGTTTCTATGCAAATTAAGCTCATTATATCTTGTGCCTTTATATTTATGGAGTAAGACTGCAGAAGTCTCCTGCATCCTTCCACGACGTAGCACTCAGAACCAAGAACTGTAGCGTGCAAATTGCCTTCAGACTTTGTGGGAACGTTTGCGCCATTACCTGATTTGCATAACTCGTTTAGCGAACCTGAAAACAGCACACGGTGCATGAAAAACGGTGCTATCGGTGAACTGCCCTCTCTGCATCTGAAACTCATGCAAAGTGATCCGGCTTCTGAATTTTACGGCCGAGTCGAAACATCTTACTGAGCTCTGCCCTGAACGTCATGTTTTAACAGATAGAGCAAAATGAGACAGACCGTCTAAGAAGTCAATTAAAATGAAGTAATTAAAATGCATTCAGGGCAAAACATGTCTGAAACTGCAGCGAGCTCTGACCTTAAAAGAAATTTGCAAAACTTCTGTAAATGAAAGTGTCCTGAAAAGCTTTTTCTGACATTTTGATGGGTTCCAACATTTATAAACTTGTCAAAATGCAGGGCTAAGCATGTTTTACATAACTACAGATATAATTTACAAACCTCCACAATAGGACACTAATTGGTTTCTTACTGTGCAACACCCTATTACAAAAAAATATATGGTTTGATAACAGTTTGTGTGACACGAGCATTTAAAAATGGCAATTTAATTGCTAAGTACTTTTATTCTAACTCACAAAGAGTTGCACTACACTTGCAGCGACTGTCGCTAACCTGTAATTGATTTTTCAATCAGCATATGATAGATGCGACGACGATTTCAATTCGATTTTCAAGTGAAGCACATCGCTTTTTCAATACGACATAGCATGAAAGGAAATGTACATTTTCTCTCATCTCATTACATTACCCAGCTGCTAAACAAACCCTGCCCTCAAATGACCCAGCTGAGAATGTCATGGAAAATAATCACTTTTGAAACACGCGTCTTGACCCCCGTCGACTATTCGGGAGGCTTCCACGTGGTGGCCCAGGGTGACTTTAAAGTGCAGCGTTGCTCGACTAAGGTTGTGTCAGTCTGCATGCTCGTCAGCTCTCCCCGGACGCCCAACCCTCCATCGACTCGTCCTTGAGAAGCACTCTCATCTCTGCAGTTTGTCCTATCACATCACTGTTTTATGCCTGTAACATTAATAATAGG
This sequence comes from Enteromius fasciolatus, assembly GCA_032361145.1. Classification (NCBI taxonomy): domain Eukaryota; kingdom Metazoa; phylum Chordata; class Actinopteri; order Cypriniformes; family Cyprinidae; genus Enteromius; species Enteromius fasciolatus. Next base: position 16,423,160 of record JAUMHR010000063.1, on the reverse strand, counting down.
CCAGTTAATCTCATTGCCCATTTCTGAAAGTTCTCTCTCTTGGTGGCTGAATTTTATTTGTGCATGCATCCTACATTATAATGAGGGCAAAAATAAGCCTGTTTCCATTCTAATGCTTTATTAGACTAATGAAATCTTTTTAACTTGTTTATTTTTGGTCTTTCATAACAGAGTGCGGTTGTATACTGAGGAATTTCAAAAGTTAATTATTCATGTCCTTGTTGTATCTAAAGTACTGCACTTCTAGACAGGCAAAATAAGCTTTTTTATTTCATTTTGATCTTTTTTATCAATGTATTCTCAGAGGCCAGTACTTAAAGGAGAAGTTCACTTTTAAAAAAACTTTTGCTGATAATTTACTCACCTCCATGTCATCCAAGATGTCCATGT
>JAUMHR010000063.1:16402986-16419689 GCA_032361145.1 Enteromius fasciolatus | reverse complement strand
CACCTCAGTCGTGGTATTGAAGGTGGAGAGAGCGCTGGTTATTCACTAACCCCACCCACAATCCCTGCCGGACCTGGTACTCAAACCCACAACCTTTGGGTTGCAAGTCCAACTCCCTATCCATTATGCCATGACTGCCCCCTTTCTGACATTACTAGTTAGCAAGGATTACAGTGGAAAGTGTTCGCAATTTGCTTTTGTAAGTGAATCGGGCACACCTCTACGTTGTAAACTTCAATGTTGTATAATGCGTAACACTGCGTTAAACATTGTTTATCATTACTGAAACTGATGAGACAGACAGACAGTCAAGCTGCACCAATCACAATGTTTAGACTACATTAGGCCCACAGCTGAACAACAGAACTACAGAAACGCAGGGTTGTTACACAACAAAACATACACAAACACGCATTATGAACGATTGCTAGAAAATACAATCATCAATTATTAATCACACTTACAGGTAGAAGTTCAGAGGACCAAGCCAGTCCATGTAAACTGGACACTGATCCATCTTTTAAGACCAAGCGTTTGAGAATATCACGTTGTACTCCAAGATTGGAAAAGCAGTCATCAGTAAAATGAGGCGAACACAACAAGAGATTATACTGCTGAGGTGTTGTTGAAAAAAATGAATGTTAACCACTCATTCTTTGTAGATTCATCTTTTAGAAGGGCATATAAAACAAATTTGCTCTCTCAGGATACAGCATCTTCTTGACATGATGTATTCCATGCAGAAATTGTACTGTTTGCGGGTGGGACAAATTGTTCTCGACATAGAACGTGGGCAGACATCATGCAAATATGTTACTTAGTGACGTGGATCCGTAACAGAAAAAGATTCAAATTGCTGACGAATCGTTTAGGCGAATGTGAGCCGACTCTTTTTTTTGATAGACAATAACTTTATTTATCGTGCACTGTCGGCGTCACAACTTTACAGATAGTTTATGTTCACATACAGCTACATGACACACTGCATGAAAAGGGATAATAGGCGCACTTTAAAACCAGCAATTTCAGTTCCATCTTGTGCCACTAGTAGTGCATAAACTACACACAGCATTAAATACAGAGCTGTAATTGTTTCAACAGGATGCAAAGGATATGACCTCACAGGTTCCAAAGAGGGAATACTTTAATTAAGCGCATTTATGCAATGTTTATTTCTGTGGGTTCAGAGCTTGTTATCTGCAATCCCTTCTAATCAGACAGTGACAAACGGTAGGTCAGCATGGCCACTGAACAGGTCAGCCCAAAGCATAATGAATCAATGAGTGTTTTAAAACATTTCAGCCTAATGTGTCACAGGAGGAAGACTCTTCACAAATACTCCACAGGGAGCTATTCTGGCTGACTATTGATGTGAAAATTAGCAGTTAATGGTCACATGTACAGTGAGCTCCAAATGTCTGCAAACACTAGTGTGAATATTTCGGTTTCGCATTTTTCGAATTCACTGTGTCTTTGTAATAAGAAATGATTATATCAGTAAGAAATTAAGGTTTAGTTAACATTTAGAATTAAAATGTATTTTAAATTAATTGTGTGTCAGTGTAAAGAGAGAGAGAGTAAGAGAGAGGAAGAGAGTTATTTAAAAAACCTAGCAATTCAGTTAGGCTCAAGGCTAACAATAATCTTATATCAATGTTTTGACAACCAACATAATCTTCCTAAAACTAGAGAAAGTCTGATATCGTTCTGATGTGAACTACTTTATATTGGAGGCCTTGATAAGACTACAAAAGCTCTTGGAAAGTTGTGTCTGAGAGACTGAAATGACGAATAAAATAGTGCCGTAAGTAAACATGGGTAATATGACGACAATGAAAATTTTGCTTACTCTTAAGAAATGATCACGAACAGCGTTTTCACTTGCAGTTCTCAGCATTTTTGATACCCTATAGTCACTGTGCTGGAAAGCCGATTGGATGACCCTTTCAAATGGTAATCCTCCAATCAGAAACCATCAATTTTTTTATGCAGCATGAGAGCATAATTTTGATGATGATGCTAGTAACAGGACCATATGGTCATTCAGCAGACCTCCCAGGAAATCTAAGCAACTATGCACTTGCCAAACATTTGTGGGATGTAACTAACTGGCAGAGAAAAGATTCGAGCCTACCAAAGAAGATAGTATAAATGGGAAAGAAATGATTTGGGAAATGCAAATCAGGTAATTTGCATAAATATTACTTCACGCCAATCAATATTAATTAAAAATGGCGATGAAAGAGAAGATGCATTTAGAATGGGACCCATTTGGTTTGTCTGTAGCTATTCTGAAAATGTTTCAATATTCTCAAATCACATAATTAATCTGAACCGTGTTATACAGGCCAAACCGGCCTCCCAGCGTTCTGAATATGCAAATGAATTTCTGTGCTCACTTATTTAAATACACAAAACATTTGAGATCACAAGTGGAGCCTTGGGATTTCTTGTTTGTCCACGTGATCAATTACAGCTATCTACCTGATTTGACTCAGTAAACACAGCGGAATGTACAACCCAAATAATTACAAAACAGTTTTGCTCAGGGCTACCTTTCCCTTCATGCTTTCCAAAGTGACACGGAGGAGCCCAATTCGGTAGAGTAAAATTGAATTCAATACGCACCCATTTATGCCTCTTCCGTCCGACAGGAAAATATGCAGGCGAGAACAATTTTTGCTAACATAAGGCAATCTGACAATATATTGAGCGTTTTATTGTTTGAAAGAGAGATGGCAGCTGCGTACCTGGAATCGTTTATGGACTTGGGTGCTGAAGTGACTATTCTAAAACAGTCAGATGTGCAGTTGATATTTCAAAGTGTACGAAAATGTTTAGGAATATTCTGGATTAAGAGCAAAGAAGAATTTTAAGTATCTGGGTTACAGTGAGAGATTTACATTGCAAGTAGCCTGTATATTTCGAAAGTATAATCACAAAAATACGGATGCTACATGATTTTCATGATTTACTGACATATTCTGTGTACACTTATTTTACAGCTTTGACGCCAAAGCAAGACAGAGCAAGGCCATAGAAACTAAAAACTGAAAATTGATGTAAAACAAAATTATTCGTAAAGCTTTACCTCCTAAATCTATTTGATTTAATAGAATTCAGATTCCCTACAAATTCATGCCACCTTAAAAGTGTGTAAAGAGACCAAAAGAGTCTAACATGATTTCACTAGAAGTCTTCATATGTAAACAAATGTAACGTTTTCATTACTTACAGCATCAGAAAAAAGTATGAACAACTTCCAGGATGCATAAACGTTTAAGAACCTTTGAATTCAAAATACCTAAGAATAACTATAAGCAAAACATATTTAAATGTTTAGGATGTTTATAATATCTTTGCAAATGTATTACTGAAACTAAGGATATGTATACTTTTGGATGCTGTCAGTATGGCCACATTAAATGTAAAAATTGCACATATAACAGTATAATACCTATAAATAAAGAGATCAGTCTTGTGATTCCTATGTAAGTGCATTCATGCTGCATCTGTGCATAAAAACAGACCATTTTGTCATATACTATATGGTATTCCCCCATTTGCCCCTGAATCACAAGTGTAACTCCTATAATAAAGCAGTTTAATTTGTTTTTGTTGTTGCCATTGTCTGATGCCACGAACCTGTGATATCCAGAAATTGCACAAATACATCACATTTAAAGGTTGAACACACCAGAGAGTTAGCAGCGCCTATTACTTTTATTCCTGCTGGCTTTGCAAAAACCAACACTGGCATCATTATAAAAGGCTTTAGAAGAAATTTTACTTATATGAATTTGATTGATATGAGCTTCACAGATAATCCGCGTACCGCAGAGGTTTTGCATCCTATTGGTAAATGCAATTTTCATGGATGTATGCTAAACACTTCCCCTACCTACAGTATATCAGAGTCTGAATCTTGAGTCAGTAAATAAATCAATTGGATCCTATTTACAACATAAATGCACAATTCTGGGGCCTTCGTAATCTTGTATCAAAATGCAATAACTCACTCTGCCTCTGAAACAACATTTCTTTTCAGCTGATAATCCCTTTTACTATTCATCTTTTTTCTCTTTTATTCTGGAAGGTAATATATATATATATATATATATATATATTCTGAAATAACATATTGCACATGCAAAATGTGTTGTGAACTAAATTTTACATTGACTTAAAATCCTTTTTTATAAAACAATACACCTCAAGCACAAGCATAACATTTGACATTTTAAAAAAGAAAGCAAAAAAGATAAATAGATGCATGCATTCTCTCTTCAAGAAGTGACTAGAATTCAAGATGGCCTCCAAGTTGAGGGAACAATGGTGATGAACATGATGCGCTGTGACTACTGATCCAAAGTGAATAAAAGGCTGCACTATTCAGTGGAGATGCAGAGCGTTCTCATGGCCCCTGGCATCCATAAAAGGGGCCTCGCTCTTCTAAACTACCAATAAGCAAGCGGTCTTATCTTCAATATTTTTTGGGGTGTTGTAACAATCAACCCAAATGGTTTAAGACAAATTTCTCTGCAAATACAACAATACGAAAGTCTACAAATAATTTATTGGTGCAATGATGCAATCCACCCAGAGGTCAGAGAAAACTAAATAAATCATCTCGCTTTTCATTCTCATTTGTAACCATTCACGTTTCTCTGAAATCTGACATTTTAAATTCCAGTGGGAGTATATTATCACATGTGCATGATTCAGCTCTAACTGACACACTGTGGACGTGCACTTCATTAGCATCAGCCGAATTCCCCTTTCTTGCTCCGCAACACGCTCTGGAGCCCTGGGCCTGACAAGGGTCGTTTGCACAAAGTGACAGTTCAGTTCCCCCACAGATCGGAGTGCAAGGGGCCCGGACCCTGCAGTGCAGTCAGGCAAGTTTCTTCTCCAGAAATGGTCAGGCAAAAGAGCAAACAGCCACTGCTGTCTGAGGGCAGACCAGTGGTGGAGAGAGAGAGAAAGACAGAGAGTAATGAGAAACAGCCTCGAGACGTTGCTCATCTTCTCCAGCAGGGCTTCATTTGTGACTAATTTAGGAGACACAATTCAGAGCGTTTGACTTTGAGCCATCACATCAAGTGTCACTGTGCTTGGAGAGAGGAGATGATACAGAAATAAAGAGAAGAAATGGCACTTGCTGATAATAAGAATGTGGGATTGCCCGCATGTCCCATATATGGCCACCACACAAAAGCAAGGAGCCCTATGGGGAACATTGCTTAAAAAGATCATTCATAACAAGACTGTGGTACAAAAATATCTCCATGCCAAGTAAAATATGAGTTACACTGGTGCATCAACTAAAATACAGGACTTGGGAGTAAGAAAACAATTGGATTGTGATGCTTAAATGCTTTAATAGCTTCATCGCAAATGGTCAACATTTGAGAATGACTTCATTCAAAGCCATTTAATCTGTTTTGGGTTTTTTTTCACCCCCAAGTCCTTTATGTCACATCAGACAACCATGTCATATCAAGTTGAATGCTAGAGCTGTGAATAAATTGTGGCAGCTTGCTTTATAGACTACCTTGCTGTGCAAAACTAGCCTTGGCATCCCATTTTCCCAACCACGGTTTCAAAGCCAAGGTTGACATTTCTACAGAAATCACTAGTTTGAATGTAAGAAGGCTGATGACATGGATTTCACTGCTGTTTATGTGTGGGTGCCGTTCTTGTCAACTTTTGTCAAAAAGTGCCACATTGAAAATGGCTTCCAACTCCAAATGTTAAGATTCAAACATTCTAAAGGGTGTAAATGCCTTTCCTGGTTCCATTAGCGCTGATCAAAGATGTGCCCTTAAGAAACCGTCCGTTTTAAATTCAGATTTGTTTACTGAAATTCTGGTTAGTTACAGTCAAACACATAAACCTGTTGAAGGTCATGTTCAACAAACCTAACGTGTTAATAAACCAACAAAACCATAAATCTGTCGCTGCGATATTCCTGCAATCAGCTAATGCCTGCTCAAGTGCATTTAATGTGCACCAGCATCATAATTATCCATTATGCAAGTCTAATATGTTTTTACATTTCAAAACACTTTACTTTCATCCTTGGCAAGGCAGCATTTCAAACACTGATGTTATCATAAAGTATAATCAAGCGCCTGTCTTTGCTGGCTTGCTGGATATCATCCTGCAGAGTGCAATGAACCAGAAAACCAGTTTTTAGAGATCCTCTCACCGCCCCATTCAAAGGCCACACTTTGTTACCATGCACACAACCAGGCGTGAGGGATATCAAAGACAACCATTTATTTTGGACCCGCTCAGTACTGATTTTTGTTTTGTGGTTGTGGCTGTTTGAAGGCGTGCGCTTCTGAACGCTCATCCGGGAGGGCAGAAGCCTCATTCTGACACTACAGCGGGGCTGTGTGCTCTTTTAAACCTGTGATAGCAATCCACTAAAGCCTCCGCTCTATAAATAGAAGCTTTCAGTGTAATCTTCGAAAAAAAAGAGAAAAAAAAGAAAAGAAAAAATAAGCTGGCGCATTTAAGCTTCTCTTCACATGCAGATAGCTACAAGTTACTGAAACATTACTTTTTAATGGTAAAGCTATATTTCCATTATTTCATTATAGTGCCTATAATGATGACTGAAATGCCTTGAGATGAGACTTCTGTTTAAGAATTCATAGATACGGAAGGATTGATATTAATTATAGAGTCTGTGACATAATAAAACGCTCACACAATAACTGGGGAACAAAATAATCAATGGCTTAATCTTCATTTCGAGCTTGATTCATCTTTAAAACATTACCAAATGAAAATCTCTCTCAGTTACGAGATCGTAAATGGAATATGACACAGTTTGCAATGGAATATAAAGCTAATTTAAAAAGGGGGATGAAAAGCGAAACTGGGGGCCTACTTAACTTAACTGAACCTTGATAATTCCAAAGCGCCATGTTCCGCTTGATCGGGAAAGCTGCCACCTTCTCCCTAGGGGGTTATTATTTTCAGCTAGTGAAACCGGAATGCCATAGGACTGTTACTCCCTCCCTCCCTCCCTCTCTCTCTCTCTCTTGCCACCTCATTATTCATTATTTTTGAATCACTGTGTGCTGGGATTGAAGTGAGACTGTCAGCATCCATTCTCGGCCAACCATCTCTGTAAGCTGTTGTCCTTTCACAGTATGCTGGGTCATCCCTGCCTCCAGTTGATCTCTGTTTTGTGCCAGTTGTGAAATGTTACAGATGCTAATTAGCTGTAATATCGATGACCCCGATATAAGTCCATTATGCATCAGAATAGTTTATTGCTAGCAAATTCCTTCAAAGGCATTCGTGGCAATCTGTTGCTGTCAGCATCCGTGGCAAGAGACAAAGCTGGACAGCAGAGGGACAACTGATCGCTTGTCACTGATGGAGGCTGACAGCAGCATAACAATTAAGTTTAGGGCAAAAAGCTAAGCATGGTGTCAGGTGCTTTGACCCTGTTTATTTCATTTTTGGATTTGCAATTGAGTAGTGAACTCGTGGTTTACTATGTTAAAAGGATAAAAGAGGTGACATGGTGTAAAAAAAATACATTAGACTTAGTGCCCCGTTCCAAAAAAATATGAATTAGTTCATTAATTAATCGCCATCCAGGTTGTTACACTTTTGACATAACATAAAAAAACATAAAACACATCAAGAGAGGACATTCCTGTTCCCAGTACACCCAGAAATTGTTGTAAAAACTAAACAAACAAAACAAAAAAGTCATAGACATCAGCAGCAGAGCATGAGCTGTTTTGCCGTTCTTTCTATGTGGAAGGGTGGAGGAATACAAAGGGGCATCATAAAGACACAGTATAATTAAGCTGTGAAATGATCTCCAGCGTTAAAGGCCTGCAGCTGTCTTGTTCATACTCACCCTCCTTGGATGGGCGGCGCACCTCCGCGCTCAGATTGCACACCTGCGCCGAGCGCACCTGAGGAGTCAGGCATCCTTCGGTTTGGGGATTTAAAGGCAACACCACGTTACTGAGCATGAGCACGCTTTCAGATTCCCCATCGCCTAAATGTTGAGGACAGGTGCATTTAGCGTAGACTATTCCACACGATTCAGCTTTCTCTCCTTTCAAGCAGTTTTCCAACCACGTGCATAACACCTGACATCCAAACTGACTCGGGCTCGCCTTGTTTAAAACCACAAACTCCACCACAGACCTCTCCTCCTCCTCTGTCTTCTTGATCGTCAATCCGTTGTAGTCGTAGGGAAACACTCGCCGGAGCTGCACGAAATTTTTGTCGTAATGCAAAAACACATAAATATTCTTGGCGTCATCACACAGGTGCACGATGGACTCGTTGATCCTCAACAGCTCGTTGATCTTCTCGTGAGAGAAGTGATCGAACTGGTAAGCCAGCAGAGAGAATTCAGAACAGCTAATTTCTCGTTTGTAAAGTTTTAGGTAGATGCTGTATTTGGTAGGATCTGGGTTCTCCAACGTCCAAGTGCAGTTTGTGAAGTTCTTGGGAAACATTTCATTTATCGAGTAAGATCCATAGATAACTCCTTTCACCAGCGTGGAACACCAGAAATCTTGGGCACCAGTATATCCAAACATAACCAGGAGATAGGTGGAAAATATATAAATCAACAGATTACGAACAGCCTTCATCCTATGTCATTTGGCCTGCAAGAGAAACAGAGATGCGCTACATTTTATTGTCAGCCTGTGTGGTGTGAAGCAATGATTTGTCAAACCGTTTCAGTCTAAGATCTCATAACTGTCCGATTTAGCTTGGTGTTAAACACACATTTACCTACATTGTTGGTTTGAACCGCCTATTTTCAGTCATAAACTACCATCTCGATTTTATGGAGATTCAAATGATCCTTTCCATGGGAATGTAACACATTTCGGATAAACATTGCCACCTTGTGGTGTTTAATAAATTGGGGGTAATAACTTTAGGCATCTGCTGTGGCAGAATAAAACTGCATGATTTAGCGATCAAAAGATCATTTGATATGATCATTACACACTGAATGCTCTTTACAGTGTTTGAGTGACAGACAGTGTCGGACACAATCATCATTGACATTCAGTAGCTTTATTGTTATATTAAGTAGCGACTCGTTCGTTTGAAAGAATACAAAAAGGCCGGCATACGTGTCCCCAACAAAAAGACATGTTCGCACAATAAAACGTTTTGGTTTTATATTCACTCGAGGGTAATGTGTCGCAATTCTGCAGTGATCTACGTGTCTGACCGCATAATAATCATCTACATATCTGTCTGCTCAGACACTGTTGGGATTGCTGCTCAACTAAAAAACCCACATACATTTATTAAATATCGTCTTTTATATAATACAGAGATCATATCCGACTGTCTATAATGTCGTGATCTATGTAAGGATTAGAGCAGCGTTACTTTCAACGTTTCATTCCCTTACTGAACGCGATCTATGATTTTCATGAGGCAAAAACTTTGATGTCGATGTAACGCATTTGTCTCCGCGACGAGCAGCTGGACGTATTTCATCATAATGTGGGCAAATGCGTTGAATTCCCAAATATTCTTGGAGTCTGAAAGAAAGGCGGCGGGAGAGGGAGAGAGAAAAGAGAGAGGGAGATCCAGAAGAGAAAAGCTATTCGATGCCCTGTTTGCACGAATCCTGCAGGCATTGCAGCTGTGTGCAGTGTCACAGCGTTCCCAAACCGAGCCTTTATTTTCATTCTTTAATCACCTTAAATGCGGCACTACTTGTACGACATCACAAAACGCGTACGGTGCAACATACAGAGAGGTTATACGTGACTATATAGGACGAGACAGTATTGGCGCACACTGCAAGCATCGCGCGCTACTTTTCCTTTCCATCCGATGTCGCGTCGCGCGCTCGCACTTTTCGTTGATTGTCACGGGAGCGTTCCAGCTTGTCGCGTCGCGTCACGATCAGTAATACGAACGGATTAGAAAAAGCCGTAGCGACAGACAGAAATAAATAAATAAAAACTGCTGCGACGTCTTTACATGTCCATACTCTTTCACAAAACCCCAAGAAGTCTGGCGTGATTGTCAGTCGTCAGTTTTGACGGGGTGCGAACCTGAATGTGGTCACCTAAACGGATTTTACGATATACGGTCGGCGCCAAAGTCGATTCTACGTCGTTTTCCTGCGAAACTCGTCGATCATCGTTTAACTTCACGCTAGCCCTGGTAACGTTCGAGTCCTCTGAAATATTGACGTAGTTTGTATTGCATTAATCAGAATGAACTATGGAACTCAGATCTTTAACTCGTTTATGCGTTGAAGATGGATAAACTTGGACGAGGGCCATCTCACCATCGTTTAAACACACCTATTTATCCATTTGCTTATCTGTAATGATAATAATTAACACTACCGATAATAAATAGGTCTTACCTTGCACTCTGAAAGCTATGGCTATTTTTCCCACATACTTGGAAACATCCTTTTAGAAATGAAACGTGTCGCTCCCCTGCGAATCGATATCTCCCATTGCCGATGATAGAAGTCTAGAGCAACAAGATGGTCAATGAGCAAAAATGCATTAGACTCCAGGCTGGATCATCATCTCGCTCCTTTTTTTTTTCTTTCCCACCTCAACGCAACCAAGTGATGAGAGCGCAACAGAAGTGAGCAGACACTAGAACGAAGGCTAAAAATGTTGTGAATGTCGACTGATCATTAGTCGTTGTCTGCCCGTCCCTCAAGAGATGCCCAGGTCGGGTAGCAGGTAGAGCGCAATCCCTGACGGATGGAGGATGCTGCTGACTCGCTGTGGAGTGAGATGGAAAGCGCTTTCTCGCCGAGCCTCAGGACTGGAGCTGCAATATCACGTCACTGCCACTAAGATAAGGCACGTATGGACGTCTCGAGCTGCGTCTCTCACCATCTCACCCCCCTTCCCCTGAATAACATAGAAACTCTTTTTTTATGGGAAAATCAAGGCAGAGGAATGTCTCTCGGACTGGAACTAACGACGCGGTGTCTTTTTTGCGACCGCCTGGACTATTTTAGCAGAAGCCAATGGAATTATAGTTCATAAGAGGCTTGTATCCGGGGGAATTATATTTTTTGCATGATATTTTGAGAGATGTGTACAGGGACTGGTGAAGTTGCTTTGTCTTTTTTTCCTCATCTCATCATCGTAAAGAATTGGATTGTTTTTTTTGGTCTCGAGAAAGACCTACTGTATTAGACTAATTAGTTTTGTTCGTCGAAAAAACTTGTAGCCACTGAGAATATTAGGATTTTCAAAGGACAACAAAACTTGCTGAACTTGGGAGATACATCGACGTATTTAGCCTACTTCAGAAGGGACTATCGTGGTTATTTTTTCCAAATAGGCTATACATGTTGATTTTAATGTTTCTTTGTTTTCCAGTGTGGGTTTGTAATTGCTGTGAGACACAAGAATTCACTGGGAGACCTGGTTTCAAACAAAATAGCCTATAGGAACAGTTGTTTCATATAATAAAACTTTGACAATTAAAGCTCTATTTGTATATTATAAACCAAATGACATTCTGAAGAATGCACAAACTATTTTTAATCCATTATGGTAGTAACAATAACATTTCTGGAGTAGGTGTGTATAAGGAGGATCTCAGTCCGTGACAGACCTCTAAAACCTCATTGGCAAGGTAAGATAAAATGTTTGCATACAAGTCACAATGATGGAATTTTAGCAATGTGTAGTATTGCAAAGAGCATGAGCAGCATGCTATTGTTATGGTTATATGTAGCAACGCGCGCAAATATGCGCTCTCACTAATTTGTAATAACAATGTCGATACCAAACCGTTTGAGAAACACGCTAAATAATAAATAATTGCATGAAAAAATAAAATTTGGGGGGGAATAGCAAATATCCCTATTCCATAAGCTGGTTTTAAAACACTACCTATGGTCACTGGTTCCTCTTTGAATATGATGCCCCAGTTTCGCAGAGGACAAACAAGTTGGAGATGGATGGAAGATGCTCACAGTTGGATGAACTGAACCAGAATAAATAACAAGTAGGCTATATATATAGCCTATATATACATTTATTTATTTAATTCTTTTTTTTACAGTAAACATTTTTTTCATTTTTCAAGTTTCTGCTATTCATTACAATGTAAAACTACCGTGCTATTTACCGTTTTATATAAATAAATTGCAGTAGCCTGTTAATACTGATCCAGGTCCACCGAGGTCATTTTTACAAACGATAACTGAGACGGCAGATTGCGTTAGTAAGAGCACAGAAAACCTAAACAACAATAACCAATTATAGGCCTACTTTTTGTTGGGTAAACATGGTAAGTATGCTATAACTTATGCAGTTTGCTTCTGGCTTTTAATGTAGATCTGTATAAATAATAGATATATGAGCAACTGAAATGATTCATAGCCTAATTACTAAGTTAAGGCTGTAGTTCACTGCATGGCCATAGGTACAGTAGCTACAATCTCATGAACACTAATCAAGTCTTTCTTGTGTGTATTTAGCCTGTGACAAGGTCATTGCAACATCAAAATAACCTGATCAAAGAAAAGCTGGCCACAGTCTTGAGCTTTCATCTCTTAGAGGCTTTAGTCTTTATTTCAGCTTGATCAACAACGCGGTCCCATCAGTATCATGGTTTCAAGATGGCCTGGCCGAGGAGCTGGCATCACCATTAAGACTTTGACCTCTGAGAGTAGCTCATGTTATTGTGTGCTTTATAGATTCAGTCTTGGGAACTGTCCTCATGCTGTTGTGTAAATCAGATTCATTTTTACAGAAGGTATCTAAAGACCTGCTCTATTTATGCGTATGAGTGGAAAAAAAAAACCTGAATAGGCCACAGGGTCAGTTCACTTGTAGAATGGGTTTTGTATATTATTGTAATTCAGCTGACATCCTTCATTGACTTGTTTAATGTATAATTTACAGGTTTAATCAGTAAAACATAGATATGGATTATAATAAATATAGAAAAGAAAGATGTCATTACACCCTCATAGTTTCTTCTATGCAGCACAAAATATCTACACAATAAAAAGGAACAATTTACAAAATATTTTGCACCTGTGTGTGTGTTTTGCAGAATAAAGCAATAAATAAAGGTTTAAAACAGTATGGTGCTGAGTTAATTTTTTTTTTTTTTTCAACTTCCCTTTAAGAGAAAACACATACAGTAATCTACTTTTCTAACTTTTCTAGATATTTAATAGACTTTATTAAACATCTTGTAATATTTGTAATCGTGACCTGTTTTTGAAAAGCAAGTTATTGGCAGTTGAATATTTATCTAGCATGAAAGATTACAAAATATCTTAATTTACTGAATAATCTCTTTATTGTGAGAAAGTATTTAATTTGACATTTACGCAGACAACTCATTGTAGAGTCAACAAAAAAAATCTTTTAATCAAATACCTAAGTAATTGATTTAAATGTCATCACTGAGCGACATGTGAAAGCCTATTACAACAGAGAAAAAAGACTGAAAAAGAATTAGCTACATAAATATTTCAATGACAAGGTGTCATTTTTTTCTGTTAACTAAGTACAGTTTCCCACACTGCTCCTGCAACAGTCATTTTATGAGCACCAAACTGGATAATTGACAGTATGAAGTGTTTTTAAAACCAGCGGGAGGTGTACCACACATTTACAGAGAGGACACAATTATTGCTGTCATCTATAAAGTCCATACAAAGATTTTTATCAGTAGCAATCTGTCAAAGCATTATAGGCACTAAGAATCGGGACTGATATAAACCTGCGGACAAAACAGACTTGCACGCTTCTGAGCAACAACTCTGTCAAAATCAATAAAACAATAAATCAATCTATAATTACTGTAAACTACTGTAACTGTACCTCTGATTTCCATATCATAAAGGTTTGCAAATAAATAATCTGTAATCTTAATGTTTTCTTTAATTTTTCTGTTGAGAAAATGCATAGAATTTGATAATAACATCCATCATTTTCTTTCTCATCCACCATCAAACTCCATCTCGTTTACAATTAATAAATAAAGGACATACCACACTTTTTCAGAATTAAAATTCATTAAAAAAATTTTATTATTAATTATATAAGAATATAAATAGACACCCATTTCTGTAAGTGTAACTGTACGTAGTCATATACATTTAATTTTAAGTGTACTTGTGCATCCTGTTCACAGCCTCAGTTCAAATTCTAATTTGGAATTAAATTAGATTGGAATTAAAAATCAAAAAATCATTTCTATGCCAAGTGCTGATATGTGTTTACCTTGTTGACAACTCGTAATAAAAGTTAACAACAACTCTGCTCCTCGCAACAGCATTAGAAACACTCCACCCTCTATAATTGTGTATGGGAGGTTATACTGTTTCAACATCTCACATAGAGTATAGATTGCAAGTTGATGAGCCTTAAGAGTCAATCATAATGCAATAACCCAGTGCAACCAATTGTGTTCTACTGTAACTCCATTACACAGACCTAGAGAAAATTAAATAAAAATAAGGTCTGAGTTGCAGCCAAAGGGAACCATAACGAAAACTCTTTTACCACACAATGTGCTGCAATTTCTGTTTATATATTATTAGTTTTTCTATGTATAGTACTATATACTATATACAATGTTCTCAATGAACAATATGAAGGATGAATTTATAATTCTTGTTCTGTTCTACACAGGACACGCACACACACACACACACACACACACACACATATATATATATACATATTACCGCAAAAAATGCTTTCTAAGACTAGCTTTTTTTGTCTTGTTACCAGCCAAAATATCTAAAAATTCTGAAATCAAGAAGAATTGTTTTTAGAAAAACAAGCTAAAAGTAAGTAACTTTTTGCTTAGAACAAGCAAAATAATCTGCCAATGGGGTAAGCAAAATAATCTTGTTTTCTATTTGCTTACCCCATTGGCAGATTATTTTGCGTGTTACAAGTAAAAACTCACTTAATGTTAGCTTGATTTTTCTGAAAACAAGACAGCAGTTGTTTCTTGTCTTGAAATACTTCTTGATTTCAGAATTTTTAGATATTTTGGCTCAAAATAAGACAAAAAGTTAGAAAGCATTTTTTTGCCGTGTAGAACAAGAACTCGTTGTTTTAATAATGAACATATAATGCCTAATCATTTCTTCCTCCTCATCTGCATAGCTGTAGCAATAACACTTGACCTGAAATTACTGCAAATGTTTTAAGTCCTTGAGCGGCATGCAATGCCTCATCTTCAACCCAAACTTTTATCAGCTGAAAGTCACATTGTGCTCCAAGGACCTTAATGTTCAACAAAAGAACCTCTGTTTGGTTATCAATAGTCCTTTTACATTTAGATCAGAGAAAATATGAATACTATGAATTGCTCAAGGAAGGAAGCACAAACTGTATTCAGCAAACGGCTGCAAATGTAAATGAGGATTTCTCCTCATCAAAAAGTCCCCAATCTCAAATCACCATTTCTTGTTCATTAAAAATCAGTGATCTCTTGCTTCACAGATTGTGTTCCCCTGCCTTTGGTTGTTCTGGCACGGCTTGTGAGTGCTGCATCGAAAATCCTCCTCAGGCGGCCAGAGGAACATCAGGAGTGACCCGGAGGCGTCCCACATACAGGGGCCATAATGAAGAGCAGGGAGCTTTGGGAGCTTTCAGCTCAGTGAGCTGTGATGGTGGGGGAGAACTATTCAAAGCCTTATTGAAACATGAATACACTGAGAAGGGTGCCTCCTGTGAGGAACAGGGGCCAAATATCAGGCTGCAGGAGCCGTGCCGTCTTTCTCTGCCATGTCACAACCGTGCGCTTTCTGTCCCCCAAGGTTGCAATTGCCCTTGCTAAAGCTATTTCAAATAATATTGTGTTTTGGCGACAAATGGTTTTTGAGTTTCCCCATATATTACTTTCAAGATCTCCAACCTACACTTCACCAACCAGATAAACACACGCGCAAACCAGCGGAAACACCTCGCCTCTGAATATTGTTGACACAAGACATGAGATTCCTCCCACTAGACATCTTGAACCAAATGAGTCAGGGGATAGATTGAGATGAAAGGAAAGTCAGAAACAGAACTGAGTCTGAAGGAGAAAACGGCTTTACTATTTATTTGCTGTTTTTAGTACATTAATATTATAAACGAGTTTAAGACCATGTCCTCCACTGAAATCTCCAACCACAGAGCATGCTAACAAAAACATCTGTGAAAGATTCACAACAATATGGAAATCATTGGGCAAAGTGGTAAACCCTGCTGAAAAAACAAGCATATGCTGCATGGTTAGTTATGTTTTGATCCTGGGATGCTGGTCATTTTGCTGGTTTATCCTGGTCCTTTGCCAGCACGTGACCAGCAGAAACCAGCAAAAAGACCACCATAAACCAGCTTAAACCAACATCAAAACATACCTAACCAGCATATGCTGGGCAACCAAAGCTTGGAATCAAACTTTCACAAATCACACAGTTATAGAATGAATTTGAGAAGTTAAAATGAATAGTTCCAAAAAGGGGGTTTTCGCAGCAGTGGCTTAGACACTATTCTTGGATCCCCAAAGAATCTTTGAGTGAACAGAATGAATGAACGAATAATTTAAGGGATGTTTTAACCAACCTGATCTCACAGAATTGCGTGAAATAACTACGGTGGCCGAGAGAGCTCAACGCGCTGCAATTTAAAAATAACGCATGCAAACAGAAACAAATGGCTGCATCT
>JAUMHR010000063.1:16375258-16396142 GCA_032361145.1 Enteromius fasciolatus | reverse complement strand
GCTCCCGGCTCGCTCCCCGGACAGCACGCCAAATTTGCTTATTTAATATTAATGAAGAAGTGCGAATTCGTGAAACATCTGAAAAAACTAAAGAATGTTTTTCCTCTCTAAAGAAACTTTATGTAATGGGAAGGATCCATAGATGATAAAAGCTCTTCATATAAGAACCTTATTATACTGTATTTTGTTAAAACAAATGGATCTTCACAGGCAAATTCAAGTAGAATTCTGTCATGCAAACAACCTCGCAACTTGACACCAGACAGATATTTTAGCCGTAATACCTTTCTTAGTGTTTGAAGGGTGAAAAATGGCTCCCCCGAAGCCAGACTTGGTATTTTCCAATGATGTGTCAGCTTTCCCCCTGAAGTCCAACTTCTTATTACTTTGCTTCTTATTTGCCAACGTTATTGTTTCAGCCCACTGCTTTCCCGAGATGAACCAGCAGCTATTATTCAGAGCGGTGGAATTAATTGGTGAATCTCTCATATGCTTTGAGAAATGAATAGATCTACATAATCAATTACACAGTGTGGGATGCTGCCAACAAAACTTTGGAGAAATGTCTGCTTCATGACAAAAGAAGAACTGTGGGGAGCGCAGGCAGAAAACGAAACGAACCCTGACAGGGTTGTATCGGAATTTCATATGAGGCAAAAAATATGTTATGGACTAGTCTGACTGTTTCCCCGCTTCTACAAAACTACTGCTCCGCTTTTCTGGAGGCCCAGCGTGGAAGCTGTTGAGCATCAACGCAACGGTTTCCTCTGGCTGCTGATGAAACATCATGACTTGTAATGTTATGGCAGATGGTTGGGTTTTTATCACGTGGATGATTCTTACTGTGCCAATTAGTGTTTAGAAGAATCTGAAAGTGATAATCAAGCTTTGTTTCAGCTGTTTCGTATCATATTGTAGATATTATGATATCGCATGCCTACTTTGAAATGTTATTGGGAATTTTATTGGCTCTCTCAGGAGTAAAACTGTAATTTAACTTGAGCTTGGTTACAATGGATATGACTCACGCATCCGGAAAAAATTCTATGTTGAAAATCCTGTATAATGAGACCTTTATAAAGAGGTTAATTATTCATGCCATTTTATACAACTGAACTGCAATTATATATGTCATATAAATTAAGTAAATATACTCAAGCAGTTATTCCCCTTAACGTATACACTTGCATTGTTCTTTTTTTTTTTACACTTTATTACTTTCATGTGAAAACACGCACTGCCAATTCATGGCAAGTTTTTTTAATCAGCTTTAAGGCTGTTATTGTTGTTTTTCCTCTCACAGACATCATACATGTGAACTTGTGAATGTTTTACAGATTTGTAGCATACCATTCAGCCGTTCTTGGATCTTACCCTGGAAAAAAAATTGACAGGATCTATTTCACATGTCTATTAGAGAGCTGACATTTACATGTTTGTCTTCAGGCTCTAGCATTAGGCCAGCACTGATGCAGCCTAATTTCCTCTGTCAAGATGCCATGGTGCCTACGAGCGATTCTGGCGTGTGGCGTCTCTGTTCCGCTTCATCCCCTCACACCTGAGGCATTGCAGTCCCTTCAAGCGTATCAAGGACCATTTCACAGTCCACAAAAATCTAAGCCAGATCTATTTATAGTATAAAATAGTATCAAAGTTATATATTGCGTAGACTGGAGAGGTGCTTTCTTTAGAAGAAATTAATCTTTTTGAGGCTTATAGTCACATTCCACCTTAGTACATTTATTGCAGAATGTCAAGATGCCTTAAACATTTTAAAATTTGTCCGTTGTTGAATAGTTAGTTAGTTTATATTATAGTTCATTCAAAAATTAAAATACTTTTATTATTTGCTTTCAAATCTTTTTGACATGCTTCTTCATGAGTATTTCAAAATAAAGCCCAAGCTATTTTTTTTCCATTCAGTGGAGGCAAACAGTGGCTGCATGATAGTTTGAGATACTCTAAAATGGTGGAAGAGGTAAATCACACTTAGATCTGAATCTGGATCTGAATCTATTCCTTTATTTACATTAGTAGCTATATTAGATATAGCTTTATATAGCATTTGCATGTTTTATTAATTAAATGAACCAGTTAAAAATAGCTCCATATGTAATTTCAGTGGCTTAACTTCTAGTGCAGCTAACTTGTTTTCACTAGTTCCCACTTCCTCTGCGATAAAATAGCTTGTTTGGCGAACTGTCCGGGGGACAGGCAGGGAGCCCGGTGGCCTCCGAGCCCTAGGAGGTTTAACCCCCTAGGAGGCAGGGGTTAACGGATGCTCGGAGCCCGGCCTGGTCCCCATGTGACCCCCGAAGGAAGTGGAGAACTTGGAGAAAGAAAATGGACCCAAAGAAATGGAAGGCAAAAAACGCAGAGGCCGAGGATAGGAAAAGCGTGGTATTTAAAGCGGAGGAAAGGAGATTCGCGGGGTAATCAGTAATAGGGAGATTGGTTGCAGCTGCAATCGTTCGTGCGAGCTCCTTCTGAAATCCGATTAATTGCTTAATCATCATTAAATGGATAGCCTCACTGTAGTTTAGCTACTTTAAAACTTTTGAAGCTTCAAGCTAAACATATTTTGGATTATCTTTCCTACTATTCCAACCAGTGGGTATCATTTTCTCGTGCACAATAAACACGTTTACAGTATTTAGCTCTTAATCCTGAATAAGACTAAGGTCAGGAGTTTTTTTTATTAAGAATAGCAGCATTTCCTCTTAATACATGGCTTACATTATTTCATTTTAAATTCTTAAAATGAAAACAGCATTTTCCTTTTGTACCTATTTCTTTTTATAACAAGCTTTTTACTAAGAGGTTTCTTTGTATCTGATGTTTTCACAAAATGTGGTTTCAAGCCAAATAGGTCAATTTCTGAGTGTGAATAATCTCTGGAGCACACAGAGTTTATTCGCAGCCTCTTAATCTGTTAGTGCAACACGTAGTTGATCTACCTGTTCAATTTTATTCTCTAATTTATTGCGTAATATATTGTGAAACATATTTGAATGCAGTAGGAACAACACTTTGCATAAGCATACAAATACTTAAATGCTATTGTTTGTTGTATTCTATAGAAAGTTAGTCCCGAACACCCAGAGCAATAACGTGTGCCTATAATTATAACACAATATCTTCTCAAGGCATCTGGTTGTTTACCCCCAAATCTCTTAGCTAACGTCATTTTACTAAATTTAGCAAACTTAAATTGAAACCTATGCTGAGAAAATGACCTTAAATGAGATTTTGAGAGCATGTTTCATTTTATTCACCCCCTCTGCTTCTCATTCTGCACTCTTGTGGTGTTTGCCCGAGCCATGGCTGGATTTGTAAGCGAATTTTAAATCAAGGCGCTTCTTCCCCAGCAGTGCTCCTGTTTTTCAGAGACAATGCTCCAGCGCCACATGAATCCTCTGGGCCTTTCGTCTTTTTCCTTTGAACACTACACCAACCACTGGGCCCTCGGCTGCCCCAGACCTCCAACACGGTCTATGCAAATATCATACCAGAAGCCGCTCTCGCTGTACGGATGAGAGACCAGATGCATCTGAAAGTATCAGCGTTTCTCATGAGAGGCCGAAACGGTCCCTTAAACGGGCATATGGCGGCAGCAGATGTGGCCGTTTGGAGGTCAGTTCTGAGAGGTTGGATGAATACGCTTTGGATTTAGTTGTTTTCGTGAAAGAAGAAGAAATTTCACAGAATTTTCACAGCCAATTAGACGGAAATGAAAGCCTTCTCACAGTCACCTGACTGAGACTGTCTCTTCTCCGAAGTCAATGTGCTTTGACTTTCTGACTTTGACGACAAGTAATACCTATGCATTAGCATGACACACACTCTCTAGAACTACAATTCCGATCACACTGAATTCTTAAACGACTTTAGGTGCTTGTGCAGCTAATATATCCCCCTATTTTGCCAAATTCAGACCAGAGAGTTTTTGATTGTATACCTCAGTAAATAAGTAATATCAAGTAAACCACATTACTCAAATGGTGAATATGACTAAATGGCAAAAATGTGCAATGTGTCGTTATGGTTCAATTCAGTTTAATATCTATCCAATTTCATTGATTATGAAACAAGATTCATTCAGCTCTACAGAAGAAAATCATGTCATTATTCAGCTTGAGTCAGTTCAGTGTTGATATGAAAATATGAAACTGATTCCATTCAGCTATAAAGTATCTCTACAGAAGATAACTGCCATCATCCAGCTTATTTAAAAGTTAGGTTATGTTCTCATCCGATAGTTCAGCCCAATTAAATTACGTCAAGTCTACATTACTATTGGTATTCAGTGTCTTTTGTACCTCAACTAAGCAAACCAAGGCGATGTTAGCTGGATTGAAGCAAAATCGCCAAAAATATGAAGCAAATATTTTCAAATAAAACAAATTGAAATTAAGTGTGTTTCCCTCAAATTGTTTGAATGAATGATGGTGGTATTGATAGTCTACAGTAAATAAAAAAAAATGTAAAGACACCACCAGCCAATTAGTCCTGCGTGTTTAATGTTCAGAATTTATTTGCATCTCCCATTCCATATACGCAGAAGTTAAAAGCCTGACACTTCAAAATGTGCAGAAATACAGGGTGGAGGAAACTTCATCAGGTGACAGAAATGGAGGGAAAAAACTTTGGGGGAGACCACGCTGAGTCACAGAATATACTACAGGAAAAAATAAGTTAATTGTGCACTAAAAACATTCAGTGTCTATTTAGTCTACCATTAATCTTGCCAATGGAAATTAAACACTGAAACCAGCTCTGTAACTTCAATATTGTACATAAAGCATATTAGGCATACATCACCATAATGCTGTACAGGTCAAAACACAGAATATAAAGAAACAGGTAAGGTAATCATACACCAAAGACTGCCCTTCATTTGTTACTATGAAAAGCTTTCAGTGAAAACTCCTACCTTGCATTTTACTCTCTCTGACTGAAAGGAGCCAATTAACAGTTGAACTGCTTCTAATCTACGTATCTGATGACTCACAACGGAACTGATTTCTTACAATGTTGATAACACCAAAACTGACTCACTTTAACAAATGAACATTGCATTAACGGCTAATTTCTTTCGGTCTTAACGTACTGCAGATAAAGGAGGGCACCGTCTTCTAAAGTCAAATCTAGAAGCAGAGAACAATCCAGTATCATTTATTTAGCCATCTGCACAGGTTGTCAGAGTTTGCTCACAAGGCATCTGTTCAACATTTGGGAAACTTCTCTCACTCACAGCTAACCTACGGGTAATGAATAAATGATTCTGAGTATGTCACATGTGACATCCATCAACACTTGTGTAAGAGACTTTCAGCGCTAAGCGCTGCTCTAGATGCAGCTAATTAAAATTTTTGTGATAAAATAATTAGCCTCACTTGCAGACAATGGGCTGGAAAATTCCTCTTCCTAATAATTAAAATAAGTAGATAAGAAAGTGGGAAATAGTCTTTGTGGAGAGTGTGGCAGCAATCCATTGCAGCTGTGCAAAGCATGCTGGGTACATGTTTGACAATTATTTTGTAACAATATGCGTCATTGAGAAAATTATAACTGCATCAATACATGAACAACACCAGTATAATATCCACAAAGACTGATTAAAGTGCATTTACTACGGGAATAGTTTTATAATCGTTTTAAAGGCATTATTGGTTCCCTGCAAAGGTGAAACCCATTCTCTCTCTAACAGAATATTCTTGCAAGAACCAAAGCGAGATTCCCTGTTGAATAAGAGCTTTTCTTTGTTTTGAAATAAATGGCATTTTGTCAAACCTGATGCTCAATTATCTTAGGAAAAGGGCTCTGTGGGGTTTCTCGAGCAAAAGTGCAGTGAGACCTGACAAATGTGGTGTACGATAAAATTGGAGATTGTCGCAACAAGACATATGAATGCACATCAAAAATGACTGCAGTGACAGTTGTGAAAATATTGCACTTTAACACATTGCAATGCAATATTGTTAATCAAAAAAACTAGCGTTTAGCATCAGCCTTCTTACAATGCCAGTTTGGGTAGCGTTCAAATCCGAGCAGGATCCAACACCCACTAAACATCTCTGCGTGTTTCCATGCTGTGAAATTTTATGACCCATGCAGGCAGACTTAGAATGATGTACTATCTGCCAAAGATGGTCATGATCTAATGCAAAATGTTCCTTTAATGATCCAGCACCTTATATACTGTCTCCTGTTGACATATTATTGTATTTAGGCTGCATGAAGCTTCACTCCTTCTAAGACCGCAATTTAACTTTCTCCTGTACTGTATTGCTTAAATCTATCAAGACCAAGAAAATGGGGGGGGAAACAACATGTTATGATAAGAACGAGCTTATTGCAGAGGCTCTGATAACTACTTGTGGATTATTCTTCCGCTATTGAAGGGAAGCGTAGTTGCAATCACATCAGCTAACAAAGAAATGTTGAGACGTAAGACAAAGAAATCACGTAGGATAAAAGCAAAAGGCTTTCTCGTTACTTTCTTTTGGGAAATCCTTGGAGAGTTCTCTGTTCTTTTAATCTCCTAAAGTCTAAATGAAGCAAACAGTTACTTATTTAATTTTTTAGAAAGTCATTTATGAAAAAGCCTGTGCTCTCAGGCCCTATCTTCACAACTTAGAAGCCAAGAAATGTGTTTTCAGTCATTAAAGTCGACTGTTTAGACATCGGTGGAGAATTTACCCATTCAGAGCCCAGTTTAGTCTACTATCAATCTGGCCAATAGAAATGAAATCAGCTCTGTGACTACAAATGGATATCAAATACGCAGAATCAGAGTATGAGCATATGTGTGCTCAATCGTTATTGTACAGTAAACTGAAAAAACCATACTCAGTCAGTTACGCTTTAAAATATGTGAACATTTCCCTCAGAACGCAGTTTTGCCAATGGAATCTTCATGCACCAGCAGACTAACAGGCTCTTGTTCTATTTAATAGAATGAAGGTAAAAAAAAAACCTCTTATACTACTCTTGTCTTATAATGACCCTGTTAGGTACCAATTATTTACTGAAAGCATTGGAAAAGATATCTGGATCGCTTCCATATCATCCCATCATTGTTTTTTTTAACGATACCTCACAATCATTTTAGAGTGCAATTATTTTAAAGCTTATTAAACAAAGAGGTTGTTAGGTGAGACTTTGGGAATACGGCTTAATTTAGCTTATCTCATTAACAAATCTGAACTTTAAAGGAAAACGTGAGTATAGACATGCTGTTCGTGTTTATTTTCTTCAGGGGATTCGTGAAAAGTAGCTACAAAGTTTTCCAAACCTCCTACTGAGTCTTCATTCCTGTGCGTGAAGATATGAGAGGTGTTTGGCTTGATTTTGTGTAATTCTTGCAAGTCCAGGGGGTTTCAGGCTTTAAACACGCTTATTGATACAAAGGGAGTGTTTTCAAATGGATTGTGATTATGCTAATTCAATACATTGGGCGATAGGCTAACGGCTACAAATGAGCAGATTTCATCTCCAATTATTCAAACCATGGACCACAACGTGGCAACCTCTGATGTCCCTCAGATGTGCTTTTTAGTCCGTTCTTGCAAACAAATTGGATAAACATAAAAGCAATGCGATTAAAAAAAAAACACAACATAAAGCGTAATGGCTACTTTGCTAATGTTAAATTCAGTCTAATGCACTGCTATTGGGCAAACACAAAAATCTTCTCGGCATGGGGTATGCGCGTGTAATTGATCAAGAGAGGGAACGAGAGAGATCTCCCATTCACAAACGCTCTGAGTCACTCCATGTCAGCCTCATATTTACCAAACTCCTTTTCAGTGGGGCTGGTTGTTGTGTAAGCTCGAGGCAGGCAGCTGCATGTAAATGAAGCAGCGTGTCTTTGTACGCCTTTGTTAACGCCAGGTTTCGCGAGATATTTTAAGATCTGGAGCAGTGCTGAGAAGGTCTGCCGGTACTGTCTGACTCTTAAAAATGTATAGCACTTCTGCAGGTCATGATTTAAAGGTGGTTATGTCTGTATCTCGCAGACGCACACACACACACGCTGCTGTGGCATCTGTGTTTGTGTGTGTGTGCTTATGGAGGTTCAGGGCTCACTAAAAGCACAAACCTTTACAATTCACAATATAAAAGCAGGTTTACCTGCCAGTGTCACTCATTAATCATTTAATACCATCTAGCGTCTTAATAGCTTCTGTTTCAATACCTCTTACAAATATACAAGGTTTTATCTGCATTTATGAACAGCATCAACCTCCATAAATTTAGCAGGAGACCTCTGATTAATGTTAGTGCCATATGAGGAGGCAAATAAGATACAGGTATGCATTAGAGATCGGTATAGCAGAATGTGTATGTGCTAAGAATTGCTAACAAGCATTTATACAGCAATAATGAAATTTCTTAAATGTGAAGTGCCATTTCTGACCACTAGAGGCATCAAACTGCTGGAAATGATGACTGATTTCTAACAAGTTTCCAGAATATTATATTGACCTGCTACTGGTCAAACAAACAAGCAAACTAAGGGATATTAAAAGTCACAATGTAATGCTAAAGTCGGTCACTTGTTGAGTTTATATTCTCTAATATATATAATTATAGTTATTTAGTCATACTTTAATTTCCCTTCTTGCATCACCATATCACATTCATGTACAAAAATTAAATGAATCATATGTATTCCAGGCACAGAGGTACAAATGTTTTCCAAGATAAGTCAACTGTGCAAATTCAATAGTATGTCTCATTGATTCTCACATTAAAATGTTGTGTACAGGTCAAAACCAGGTCATTTACTGTTTCTTATTTAAACCTTGATATAAATTATAAACGTACACAATATATACACTTTTTTGATAAATCTGATACATTTTTATTTGTATTAATTAATAGGAATCAAATAAATCCTTCCTATCAAAGAATCTTCAAAAAGTACGTTATCCACAAAATTATTAAACAGAACCTTTTTTTCAACAAATAATAACAAGAAATGTTTCTAAGGCATTATATAATGCTGGATACTCATGACAGAAATAACATACATGTATGAATAAAATAAATATATAACATATGTTTATTTTACATAAATAAAAATATATTTATTTATTAAAATATTTATATATTTATTCAAATATATTTATTTTACACACATAAAATAAATAAAATATGACATTTATTTTCTGATCAAATGAATGCTGCCTCGGTGAACAGTCTCTCTGCGAATTATTAAAAAATCACTGATTAATACCGTGTCATTTCAAAAGAATTATCCATATGATAACTTGACTCAAATCCAAACCAGGAGTGTTTTGTTTCATTTTAGCTCAGCTTAATGTCTGCTTACTGATGCCATCCAATTCAGCAGGCAGTACACAAGACTAATTAGTGTGTCAAAGTATGTGAACACATCCAGGTCCTGCCTTGAACAATGGCTATTTAGGGACTCTTAGCTGAATAATAAATAACGAAAGAAATAGAGCAGGGTTGCTCTCAGGAAACTGCCTGCTACATATCTAGTTGTCTGAGCTTTTTAATATAGCACAGATAATAACAGCACTCTAGAAATCATCCTGAAAAATATGTCCTAATGTTTTATTATTTATTAAATACATTTTATTGCTCAGTATATTCCCTAAATGAAATATATATATATATATATACACAAACACATGTATATATAGCCTAGTATATAGTATGAGCAGCACAATAGACAGCTAATATTTTTTCAGTTTGACAGCAAAGCTGTTTGGAAATTCTGGATCATTGCTCATTATATCATATACAAACAAAATGAAAACTACTTGACAATCGGAGACCTTTTCACATTGTATTAGACACATTCCTGTCATGAGCAGCGGGGACAAAAACAGCTATGAAAACGTGTTTTTACCATTCACCACAAATAACTGTAATCTAAAACTTCAGTCATAATGTTACAGAACATGTAAATGCTAAGAGGAAACTAGGAGTACTGCTAAACTTTTCAGGAAGAAAAACAACAATAAACAATAAACAGTTTATTCAGTCGTAAGTGTCTGAGTTAGTAAGTTGTTAAGCTTAGGTATTGGGAAGGATTAGGGATGTAGAATAAGGTCATGTACAGTAAGACATTAATATGTGCTTACTGTAATTACTACTAATGGCTAATACTCTATGTATGCTAATAAGCAACTAGTTAAGAGACCCTAATATAAAGTGTTACCCATTATTGTCTTACATTTTGCAATAACATAAAAATTGTTACTTTCATCAGAATTTAATGCATAGATTAATACAATTAATAATTTATATATATATAAACTTTCCTACTTTGCTTATGATTTATCCACTTAATATTGAGTCATAATGTTTCATTTTCAGAGTTTTTGAAGTGATTCTCAAAATAGAAGAATCTTCTTCTGATATTTCATCCTCTAAATCATGCATTTCCTTTTAATATGGCACTAAAATGCTGTTACACTGCAGACCAGTTAACATCGGTTAACATTTCACCCCTGACGTCACTGTCAATGACATTCTGGCACTCCTCAATAGATTTAGAGCACTTTCCTTCTCAATACTACATTTTGACTCATTCGTTAAGCAACTGCCTGGCGGAGTAACACTGTGTTATCAGCTCGGCTCTTCAAAAGATAGTTGCCATAAAGGGCATGAATGGAAAGGGCAAATGGACTTGCAGGCTTTTTTTCAATTTGTTTTCCATTTGTAAGTTCCCTCCACCAGCAGAGATAAGGCACTCTGCATCTTTGAGATGAAAACAGGGGAGACTTGTGCTAGTCCAGACTTGTGAATAAATACTCACAACGTTGTTGTTCCCGTCAGCACTTCAACAGCAACTCTCTAATGATCACCAGGAGACCAGTGTACAGAGTCAAGTGGCAACGGTGTGCGGCATAATGATGCTAATTCTATGAATATTAATGATTTTCACAGAATTTAGTTTATTTATTTATTTATGATCAATACTCATTAAATGAGCTGAGGGAACACTGGCATGTTTCTTTTTCTCTCTCTTTACAGTGTCCTGACAGAACACATCGGACTGCATCCCTTGGAGAGGGCAGATCAATTGCCCGGTCTTTATTGATAAAATGACACTGCTCTCCCTCCCCGCATACAGCCCTGCGGCGGCTGCGCATGAGAGGTAATGGAACCAGATGGAGGAACATATAAATGCCCCATGCTGCTCACCTGGGGGTGAATTTATACTCTCAAAAGGATTATTTCTTTCCGATCCCTCTGCGAATAGTTTGGAGATATTAATGGGGTAATTTGTGCTGTGCATCTCCCGGGGAGCTTCATGGGAGAACTCCGGGAGGATTCATTCCTCACGTTTGGAGGAACTTATGCAGCTGGACTAAAGCTGGACTCATTAAATGTTGAAATTACAGCCACTAGGCTCCAGAAAAGTGGGATCACTACATGTCTGGTGCCAGTCGCTGGGTCGTATCCAGCTCACAGTCGCAGTGTGAGAAACCACATCAGTCAGCGCCGTGTCGCGTCCTCTCATTTAGAGGTTGATGAATGCCACCCAGGAACTGAAAGATAAATACTTTGTGCTGTCTGGGAATATTTCGGATGGCACGGTTGATGGGGTAAACGTGGCAGAGTCATATCACATGCTGCTCTCAGCAGAGGGTCCAGAGACATGCTCACCGCCACCAATTAAATGCAGCCTGCGATCACCTTGAATGGGCACAGGGCAGTGGTCTGTACAAGCATGCTGTGTTCTGAGAAATAATGATTATCCTCAGTCTACCAAGGAGACTAGATGTAAGCAATATAAAAGTGCACTAATGTTAAAATTTGAGTGTGTTTACGTGCATTTAAAGAAAGCTTAATTTCGAAGAATTGGCTCTGCAAACGGCCCTTTTTTTATGAATGCACTACACTGAAAACATTGGTGTAGAAGGCATTTTCAGTAACGCACTAAATTCAACATCAACAAACTTGCTACTAGCATGCATATTACTAGCATGTTGGCTCTTTATTAGTACTTATAAGCACATATTAATGCCTTATTCTGGATGAACATATGTTAGATTGCTTAATCTGACCCCACACCTGAACTGAACAACTATCTTAGGTGGCAAAAAGTTAATAGTTAATACTCAGTTAACAGTAAGAATTGGTCCCCAAACTAGTGAAACTATATAGTCATGCAAAACTCGCGAAATTAAAATTTCTACTTCAAAAAAAAATTGGGCTGCATTTTTATTAAGGTCAAATTTTTGCTGTTAACAAACAACTATGATTTTTGCCTCATTAAACCCGTAATTTGCTGCTTAGTTAGCAAGGTAGTTGTTAAGTTGATGTATTGGGTAGGATGAGGGAAGTAGAATATGGTCATGAAAAATATGTGCTTCATAAGCACAAAAACAGCCAACATGTTAATAATATGCATGCATATAAGCAACTTGTTTCCTATACTAAAGTCTTACCACCAGTCATTAGTATATCGGAAATATTACCCAGTTTACCCAGAAAGCAACATTCAGGACATATTTGAAGAAATTTAGCATTACATCACTTGCTTATCTGTGCAATGAATGGGTGCCGTCAGAATCCAAACAGCGGATAAAAACATCACAATAATCTACATGTTCCACATGACTCGAGTCCATCAATTCATGTTCATTCAATGCAAGTCTTTGTGAATTAAGTTAAGAAACAAAGCCATCATCAAGGCGCTTTAACTTTAAATCACTGATTCCTCCATCCATAATTTGAATCAGGAGAGAAATATGCACAGATCAATCAGTCTCTGTGACAGTCTAAAATGGTTCTGAGCTGAAACATTGGTGGTTTTCGATGCAAGAGAACAACAGGTGATTGTTTTTTTTGTTTGTTTTTTCATTTTCATTTCCAAGTGAACTATTCCTTTAATTCATTTAATTCAATACATATCATATTGCATCTATAATAAGGCTAGTTTACATTAAAACAGTATGTGTCTGCACTGAAAAGGATGCACATTTCTTTAAAGATTCATGGTGCAGAGCTACTGCATCAATGGTTAAAATGGTTTGTGAGTGGCTAGTAAAAACACTGTGCACAAAACTCTTTAGTAAATTCTTGCCCTAAGTGCTCTAAATATAGATTTTCCTTCCGTTTTCATAACACTGCCAAAATATGAAGCCATATCAGTGCATGATATTCTGCACACAGCCTTGCAGTTTTTAATAGCTGTGTGGCATAATACTGGAGAGATTTTGCATTTGCACAAAGCCTCTCATTCATGCTCATATCTGCAGCATGTCTTCATATTCTCTGTGAAGTCCGAGACTCAGATCTGGGCTGCTGGGAATTACCATGTTGGGCTTTTAATCAAGTAATAGCTATACAACACCAGGGAGTCTTTGTTTGTCATGCAGGGCTGAGCTAAAACAGGATCAACATAAAAAATAAAGTTAACACCAGAGGGTGCCAAAGCTTTTTGTGTTCCAACATATCATATCACTTATGTTTTTAACCTATCCTCCCCTCCCCCCCTTTGTTCTTTATTGCATTTTATATATATATAAAAGGCAGTTAATTTCCAATTATAGACATTTTCATAGAAATATCTGCATTTTCTGTCTCTGCCACCTCAGAGACATAAACCCAGGAAGCTGCTAAGAAGCTTGGCAACATTCAACTGTCAAAACAGAACTGTTCAAAGGCTTTTTTTGGCTGAATTTAAAAGCAGCAGGTAGCCTGTGTGAGGCCAGCTCACTGGGCGATAGGGTTTTTTGCTCATGTGTTCCATTTCCTCCAAAGTCATCGTCCGCACTGCAACCCATGGCATGCCATTGGAAATATGCCCCAACACTTGAATGACTTGCCACATCGGAAATAATAACCTCTATTAGTAATCTCCTCAGATGTTCTAGCTGTGGTGTTCGTGCATTCCTCAAGCTGCCAAAATCATTTGGGGGTTTGGAGGTGTGGTTGAAATGCTGACAGCAGCAAAAAAAAATGGTGGAGAGTTCCAGATAAGGAAAGTCAACTTGCTGCATGCAGAGTTGAAATGTATTGAATTTCTAGGCCAACATGGGATTGCTGATTTCAGACACCCATGAAGACACCACAAAATATTTACTATGACGGAGTACATACTAATGCCAATACTAATAGTTCTCTGAGAATTCATGTAATCAGCTGACATTTAGAAAAGAGGTCACAACCACTAATCAGCCAGGTCTGTTCTCGAATGCAAATACACAATTGTTTTTTGGAACAGAAACGTGTGTTCATGTGTAATAAAAGCAAACGCGTCAGTGTTTTTGTCACGTCGCAGCATCTATTGTGCAGCTGTAGGAATTCATATGTTGTTTATTTTTTATACAGTTTTGTTGTCATAGACACCGAAAAGTGCATGAATAAAATATAGACAGCATATAAAACAAGAAGTTCATGTGTAAAACGCCCAGTGTTGACAAGTCTGTGGTTGTCCCATGAAATTGTGCAACTTTTATACTGTTGGAATGGGTTTAATTTAATCTACGGGTTGAAGTGAAACCACAGCATCCCACAACTTAACCTTACACAACTTCAACCAAACTGGAACCCTCTAGAAGGAGTTTTTACCCCTCTAAATGCAATTTTGGAGAGATTATGAAAGCCATTTCCAAGTTTGGTCTGGTTTTGAAAGTGACTAAACTAGTTTTGAATACCAGTTGGACTGTTGTTGGTTTTTTTTCTCGACAGTGCAACCCTGAAAACAAAATCCATTTGTTCATAACATTTATTGCCTGCCAAGGCCAATCTCATCAGTATAATAGTAAAATGCAACTATATTTATAATACATAGGATTCAATTTTAAATGTGTTTAAATGTTTTATTAAACATACTTAAATGCTTTCATGTTTTAGTGCTGTATATTGCAGATTTTTTGTATGAACGTGAAAAAGGCAGTTCACACAAAGAACAATAATGATAAAAATAACAATAATTTTTTATGACATCCACACAAATGGATGATAATATTCTGTTTATTATACACATGCTCTGCAGTTTTGTCGTCTGCCACTTTAAATGCTCAAGCTCTCTAAAGTCGGGTGAATTCTGATTGTTTTGTTTATTTTTTTTTCAGCTGGACAAAAATCACGTTGAAAGTGTTGCAAAAAATGTAAATTCTCTGTGTCATTATCATTACAGTTATAGTGTGGTTGTTGTAGTGATGTTTATTTTCATAGAATTAGAATGATTATTCCAACATTACAGTTTTAGTGATCATCCTTGGTGTGAAAGCCCTTAAAGTGACATACAATACACAAGCTAGATTTCACAGGAACAGATATTGCAGAAATCGAGCGTGGAAAGGAGCTGTGTGTAAGGTAGAAAGGATTGTCGCATTGCTTTCCACAACCGATGACAACCACAACGACCACTCAGCAAAACATAACATAAAATATAACAAATTCTGGCGCCCAATTGCCTCTCATTATAGTACCCATTAACAAAATGAAAACTTCAGCTGAACAACTGGAGATGCTTCATCTGTATTAGATACTATTTATTCTTGCCACAAGCCATTTCGTAAAGTGGTGGGGACAAAATCATCCGAAATGTCCCCACCATAAATGACATGTATATTTTTTCCCACAAACAATGATTAACAGGGATGCACCGGTCTGTCACCACATCTCATAGTGAGTGTTGCAAGCCAATATGTTTGCGAGCTAAACTTAATAAAAGTTCTGGCTGATCTATGGTTTGCCGCAGGAGGTCGAGGATAAATTCTGTGGCTAAGTCGTGCATGTCGAAGACATTTTGGGATATCTGCTAGAGATGCTGCCAGGAACGGCTCCCAACACGGCAGGCGGCTGCTAGGAGTGACAGATGTCTGATATGCTGGCATGGATTTGCCAAACCATGATTTGAGCCTCCTCCCTGGCTGAAGAGTCCTATTACCACGGAAGATTGAATGCTCCCACAACCATATGCAGCTTGTGATGCACCACGTAAGTAACTCAAGCACATTAGCCTGAAGAGAATCTCTTAACGACTCGGTGTGCAATTACAGCAGACTGATCTCATGATGCTGATTGTCAAAATTAACTGAAAAGACTCCAAAAACAGGGTTTTGTTCCAAAAACAAGTGCATACTTGCTTGTATATAGGCCTATTGCGAATTATGGCATGATGGCGAATTAAGTGAGATATGAATTACACATATACTGTATACTCTCTCTCTCTCTCTCTCTCTCTCTCTCTCTCTATATATATATATATATATATATATATATATATATATACACACAAATAGATAGACACAAGCCATTAGTTAAGACGTGTTAGTATATACTGTATTGTCCTAAGCAAGTATGCAAGACAATAAATCTGGACTTACTTATACATGCAATTTTATATGAAGAGCTAGGCCATAATATAATTATATTTGGTAAAAATCTGTTAAAATTATTAGTATTATGCTTGATACAAGCTCAAATAAAGTTGGAAATAATATATATCTGCTATAGCGAAATGCTATAACTGCCTAAAAATGAACTGTTCATTTCCATTTCCTTTTTTTATTATTAATAATTGTCTTGTCTGCGTCTGAGGAAACATTACTGGATTATTAATTGGATAAGTGGAAAGCCCTGGTGGTTGTGGAAATAATGCTGTGAGAGTTTGATTAATTTATTTTCCTGGCAAAGTCAAAAATAAATGATAAAACCTCTCTTCTAATGCAAAGTGAAAAGGTTTATCCTTTCACATAATGTTCTATCTAGCATTGCCCACAGTGACAAGCAGTTGAATTGAATTAGGAAGACGTTGCTTGGGGCTCCGCTACAGCTGTGGCTGTTTGATATGGGGTTTAAGGTGAGAGCAAAGCTGGCTGGACTTGAACGACCAGTGAAGACACATTCAATATTAAATACCAGGCTCCAAGCAACAGCTCAAAAACTCATTGCAGCCTTTTCGTCCTGTGGAACAAGTCAAATTAATGTGGCATTACCAAATAGCCGGAGATTTGACTAATTACTGTAGCAATGCTTGGACTTACCTTGTTTAGACTGTTTGCATGGATTTGTTCTGTTTTTGTTTCTTCAGAAATGTTCAGAGGACATCTGAAGGTGGTCAGCTCACAGAATGAGCATGGAAATCATTTTATTTGCATTCTCCTTAACCATCACATGTCTAAACAATGCATCTTCTTTAGCTTTGCTTTACTACATCTGCCAATTTAAATTACAGCAGCTGACTTATTGTCATCAACAGCATCAAAAGGACACTTAGATTAAATTGGGGGCACATCTTGAGGGTACTAGCTTACAGTGGCAACAAGTCCAACATCAAAGACAGCTAAATTTACTTTTGGCTGTCAGTCTGAGGAGAACATGCTTGCCAGGTCTCCCCAGGGTATGTGGCAGGGCCAATGTTTTCGATATCCCTCGCTCCAGATTGGTTTCAAAGTGCTGAGAGAAAATAGATATGGTCCCATGGAGGCCAGCATGCTACACAAGCGCAATCGTCAGATTAACTGGAGGGGATGAGGTCAATGTTTTTGTGCACTGAACCAGTTTCTTATAGGCCATGTCATCAGTGCTAAGCTGTTACTCTCACATTACCACTGCGGAAAGTGTCACATCTGTCTTTTTGTGTTTGAGTTGACAGATGTGATGTGATTTACATATCATATTTATATTTTAACAATGTAATAAAATAAAAAAATAGCACTGAAAAGAGTGTTTGCTTTAACCCTTGATGATGATTGTTGCCAATAAGGCAGCTTTGTTTTTTTTCATGCAGTAAAGACTATTTATACTGTGAATGATATATATATATATTATAACTGAAAAATTAGGAAATAATATTTTCACTAAATTGAAATAAAATAAATGAAATAAAAAGATTAGATGGTTTATCAAAATTCTAGGAAAATAATTGAAATAAAGTTTAAATTTAAGTTTAATTTAAGTCAATAAAGCTGATAAAAATGACAATGACACTAAAATAAAAAAATAAATTAATACAAAATTAGAGACAAAAAAGTATAAAAATATTAACAAATACAAAAAATTATCTAAATATTATAGCTATTTTGCATAATATTATAGCTATATCTGACAACTGTATAAATGATACCTTTGTGTGAAGAGCAGACTAAAATTTAAGTCCTTGTTCAGATTCAAAAATTAGCAGTTGATATTGATGTAACCCAAGCTGACATTTTATCAGTGAATAACGGTTACAAGTTTGCTCTGTTACTCAGACAAAGCTTCACAGTCCATGAAGGGCATTTAATGAGACTTTTTTAGTTACTATGAATATGTGATTGCGAGAGCTGTGCAGCAAAGAAAAAAAAGCCACTATTGTGCTTGTGGAATAAAGAACAGCAGGTTTGAACTGACGTGACCTTTTGGCTGAACTGTACCTTTAAAACATTCTCAAATGATTTATTCCTCCATCATAAGCTCTGTGTCCGACACTGATGAAATGTGCACCCTTAAGAGTAACCATTAGCAATGAATCTCACAGCTGCACGCTTGCAGTTTGCACAGTATTGATTATACAATATACATCATGTCAAATAGAGTCAATTTAATCGAAACATAAATGAGAACACTACAGGAATAGATAACGCATAGAAAACACATGGGAATAAGTTGACCTTTGCTGTGAGAATGGAAAATAACAACCGCACAGTACAAAGAAAAATGAAATTTAATAACTAAACCTCACACCATTCCTTAGTTAGAAATTAGATACAGTTTCCCTCACTAAAGCTCATACAGTAGATGGTTGTAGGCGTCTCCTCAAACATAATTGATCAGATTTCTAGGTTTCCTAAGAGCACTTCCTGAATATGTGTATGGTGCTGAAATATAGATGACAATGAATACATTTGCCCCTCCACAAGCATCTGATCAGTTTAGAGGAGGGCAGAACATTCAAATCCTTAGGGCCTCTGCGTCTCTTTCCTGTCCATCAATTCTACCTCGCTGTTTGATTGCAGTTGATGGGATGTCTGAACGTCTCAGACACAAGACGGAATAGGAAATCAGTTTGGCTAATCAGTCATAAAAGTGAGAGCTGCCCAGGGAGAGGAAATGGAGCCAGAATGCATGCAAACAGGCATAAGTTAAGAGAAAATGAAAGCTGACATTGCCATGGGAACCACGGTGCGCGTCTGAATGAGAATGTGTAACCACAATGGTAGAATAGACCAACAGATGTTTTCAGCCCAACTCCAAATTAGCTCAGATAAAAGAAGGGCAGGATCATATTTTATATAACGCTAAAGAGAGGAGGGTTGTGTTCTGTGCATATACTGTAAAGTCTTATGTGATGCAAGTTCCGTCATTTGACAATAAGCTTTATGATCAGGGTTAGGTGCTTCTACACCCTTGTTATGTATAGAAGGTTTTATCGGGTGCACGCGCCTGGATACCGGGGAAACCTCCCGTTTCTCATGCTTAAAGCACCTCCAAATGTTGCATTTCGTTATAAGCAACAATAGATAAAGAAGTATCCATACCTAAGGCATGTAGTTCGGGAGTAAATCCAAGGCAAATTAGCTTAATATTTACTTTTCTATCAAAATAACTCTCTACTAACCTAGCATAAGCTACAGTCTTCGCCCCTAAAAATTCAACATTAAAACGAACTCTTCCAAATCCAAAACATAACAGAACAAGTCCCGATTTCTCTCAAAAACATCACAAAAACCTAGAATAGCACTTTATTTAATCATTCATTCCTCCCATCTAGTCTGATGCAAAGCATGCTGGGAACATGTCAACATTTTTGCAAAATTAATTGTGTTGCATTTCATCATTTTGCTTGAGTAAAGCAAGTGAGCAGGCAGCAAAAATGTGTTTTAGTGAAAAGTACATGCTTATGTGTTCTTCAGAGTCACATCTTGGGAAGGTTCACAAGATCATTGATTAGGTTATTAAACAACAGCTGTATGTACAACAAAGGCAAGCACACGCTACTCAGTTGATTCATCCATCATCATTCTCCTAATGGATTTAGGCAGTCACCCATATTTCCACTGACAACACTGTGAATTCATTACTCATGCTGGCACTTCCACCCTCCTTCAACAACATGTAAACACTCACCATAAGCAATGGCTGCTTTTCTTATATTGACCAGCTGATTGCATATTAATGCGCCAAGGACTAAAATATTAAAATGTATTGAACGTTGCTGCTGAATGTATCTTGTTGCCCACTGACAATCTGTCAAAAAAAGGTCACGTGAACAGCTAGCATGGATAAAACCAAACCCATTTGTATTCCTGTTTCAGAAAACCGTGATTTTGTTCTCTTTATTTTTATTCTGCATGTTGACAGTAAACATTCCCAGATCATTTCTGTATTAATTTTTTAGGACACTCTTAGCTTTGAGCTGTTTGGCTGGTGATAAATTTGAAAAACCTGCCAATTAGCTAGACGGCGTTGAACAGCTTTCTTTGTTGCTCCTCGGCATTCATCAAAGCTGCGGTGAACTGTTCTTCGCACAGAAATCGTAATGCAAACGTCAAAGCTCACGCTAGATTTTTCTTACCAAGGGAGGAATATAATATTGCCAAAATTGACTGAATATTGAAATGATGTTTGCCTAAACACAGCCATTTAGCATGAATAATTCTGAAATAAATCTGAAAGCATTTTCTAAGAAATTATTTATCAATTTGAATAGACTGTTTTTTTTCGGGGTTTTTTTTTACGTACAGAATGTACCCATTCAGTCTTATTTATATAATAATCTATTAAAACACACACACACACACAAAACGTCTCAGGTTATGTATATAACCCTGTTCCTTGAAGGAACGAGACGCTGCGTCGACGAGACGCTATGGGAACGACCTCAGCGTGACGGCTCTGAACAGTGTGTAGAATCAGCCAATGGAACATTGAGACGTCAGAGGCAGGTGACGTCACT
>JAUMHR010000063.1:16349771-16366873 GCA_032361145.1 Enteromius fasciolatus | reverse complement strand
GGCCAAGTGATTAGCACACCTGATTCTGATCATTTGAATGGGTGAGCGAAAACTTTTGGTAATATAGTGTATGTATTTGTCTAGATGTGGTTTCAGTTTCACAAATAGTATCAGCACTAACTGTGAAAAAGAGGAAGTTATTTTTAAAATGTAAAAATGTTACACTATATCACCAAGTATACCGCCAAAAACACAGTGCAGAGTATGCATAGAAAATACTGAGAGACAAGGCTAACTAAAAGTATAGCAATACCAAATGTCTTCTAAATAAAAATGAACAATGATGCTGAAACATCTGTCTTAGATGATGGCGCCACCATAGATCTAATAAAGCCTTCTGTAAGATTTTGGCATAGTTTCTTGTATTTCAAATACATAACCAGGGAGAAAATTTTAATCACAGTCTAGAGTGGAGCTTGTTGCTTTCTCTGTCCGATACGATCTGTTCCTCACTCTCCTCAGGCAGGGCAAGTACTTCCCAGCGGCGGCACGAAAGTCTCTGCGGAGAAAGATGTAAAACACAGGATCCAGCAAGCTGTTAAGGCTCAAAAAGCCCCGTCCTAACTGATAGGGCACAAATACAGCCTTCTCCCAAACGCACGGACTGCTGTGTATCAGCAGTCCCACATACTTCACACAGCCAATGAAATGATAGGGCCCCAGCACCATGACAAACACGGCCACCAGAAGGGTGAGCAGACCCCTGATACTCCTCTTCTCCTCGGATAAAAGCGAATTGATTGCCATCAGTGAGCGGACGGTCTCTCTGTGGAGACCAACAATGAAGCTCAGGGGTATGATGAAGGACACAAGCAGAGTAATCAGCCTGTAGGTGATAAAACTGCCTTCTGAGGGATACTTCTCGATACAAAGAGTGTAATTTTCTTGCTTGGGAAAGAGCTTGTCGAACGCGATGGTAGGTGGCACCGCAATTAGAATCCAAATGCCGAGTGCTATCCACCGAGCAAACCTCAAGTTACGGAGATGCTTGAAACTGAGAGGTCTGGCGATGGCCAAGTGACGTTCTAGAGCGATGATACACATGAAGAAGATGCCCGCATAAATGCTAATATAAAAAAACAAACCCATGAACTGACAGCTTCGGGGTCCGAAGCGCCAGTAGTGTCCGTTTGCATAGTAGTCTATCCACAAAGGCAAAGTCAGCAGTTGAATTAGATCTGCGATCAGAAGGTTGATGACATACACTGGCAGGACATTCTCTGACTGGATGAGTCTGTACAGCCCAAAGAGCGCTAACAGGTTTAAAGGAGTGCCGATAATGAAGATGAATCCATAGAAGACAGGAAGAAAGATGCCATCTTGACTGAAGTCGATTCCACAAGCGTTCCCCACAATCGCTGGGGCGCTCAGGCTGGTGAGGGCACTAACGTTGAAGTGGTTCTTCATTGTTTGTCTATGACAGAGTGGTATTGTGTTATTTATATGATTTTAAATCGTATTCACCAAACAAAACTTCTGCCATTAACAATGTTTTTTTATCTAAAGCACCAACTAAGTATATGCACCATTAACATTTACAGAACAAGTAATTCAAAACGCTGTGAGGGGAATTCACTAAGAATGAATTGCAGCATTTTAATTCCAATTCACATATAGAATCATTCAATTTAGGTAATGCTGTGAATATGCCCACAAACTGTAAATTTACATTCTTGCATTTGATAGATGCTTTTACCTAAAGCCACTACAAAGCCATTCAAGGTATAAATTTTTGCATCAGCATGTGTTTTCTTGCAAACTAACTATACCACCGTGTGTATGTACAGACACACACACACACACACACACACACACACATATATATATATATATATGTGAATAAATATGGATAAATCAGAAATTTACTTACCTAATGTGTTCTGATATGAAACTTGAGTTTCACCAAATACTGTAACTGCTGACCGCACAAACAGCTCAAGTCACTTCATTTCCTTCAGGAATATGACCTCATACAATGCATATGAAAACATTCAAAACCTATAAAATTAGCATATCTTAGTGTAAATGAGCTCAGCATATGACTAACATCAACTAGCGCACAAGAGGAAATGTGTCAGTAAAATAGGATGTTACTGCAAGGCTTAGCCAATATTTAACCAACCCCCAAACCACTTTTTTTGTTTTTGTTTTACCAGCACTGTCAGTATGAAACCAAATCTGCATGAAATATTCATGAAAAATAAATTACATTTAATAATTATAATTAATTAATTAATTATTAAAAATATTAATTAAGATGAACTTAATTTCCCTTTCAGTCAGGCATTATGATGTTACGTCATTGACTGATGTCATGAGGTCCTGCCTGGGAGATCAATGGACTTTGACTTTTGGAGAGAACACCAATGGGAATTGGCAGGTGGATTTTGCATACAAAGCCACTCGCCCGGACATCCAGGTATATAAGATGGCAGCGCGCAAACCACCATTAGCTTTTTTGCTTCGGACCCAATTCACTCGTGAGGAAAAAGACTGGAGAAATTACCTGCTGTAGAAGAGCCCTTGACCGGCGTGTCCTGCACCTCACTGGAGAAAGCTGCACTGGAGCTGTGTGGCAGTCTTCAACGAAGGCAGTCCTGGTCCACTAAAAGAGGAAAATTTCTAACAGCTACACGGGCGAAGAGCATGTCCTCCAGGATGTCGAAGCAACCCTGAGACAGGCTGCTCAGAGATGAGAAGAATTGTTCTTCAGGGGACCCTAATATCTGCGTCTCCAGCCTCGGGGGAGGGCCGAGAGCTTCCCGCTGCCGTCCTTTCACTAAAAGAGCAATTTTCCAAACCTCTAGGCCCTATTTACCATGTTCAGTTTGTGAGCGGTGATCTGCTTCTTCACTTTCAGGTTCATGGTTCCATTTCGCCACTGCGGGACGAGGTAGAGTTGGTGTGTGCTGTTCACAGCGGCCTGTCTCACTTCTTGGATGCTCTGCCTCCGGGATTGAGCCATCTTTCTCCCCCCGGCTGCCCCACCGTGAGCATTTGTACGCAGGCTGGGGGGCTGGCTAGCGCTTCCCAGCCTGTCTTGTTGGCTGATTAGGATGGTCTGACTCGGCTATGTGATTCAATTTACCAGGCACCCACGCAGGTTCACAGGCATTCTTTTCACCTCTGTTCATTCAGAGAAGAGCACCTCTGTACTGCGTGTGGAGATAGCGGTCCTGTTGGCGAAGGACATGATCGAGCCAGTCCCTCCAGCCAAGAGTAATTTGGGCTTCTACAGCCCCTGTTTCATCGTTCCCAAGAAGAACAGTGGGTTACAGCCAATCCTGGATCTTCGGGTCCTGAACCGGTCCCTTCATCGGATGCCGTTTAGGATGTTAACCCTGAAAGGTCGTCAAAAACCTTACTCCTGGTCATGCTCAACTTCATGGAGAGGGTGATCTGCACAAATTTTCGGTCAGTGATTCGTGCCTCGAATTCGGTCCGGCTTACTCTCACGTTTACCTGAGACCCAGACCTGGTTATGTGCCCAATGTTCCCACCACATGCTTTCAGGATCAGGTGGTGAACTTGCAAGCGCTGCCTGCGGAGGAGGCAGACCTGACCCTTGAATTGCTTTGTCCCGTAGAAGGCACTCCGAAAATTTCCGATCAGCTCTTTATTTGCTTTCGGGGGCAGCAGAAGGAGAATGCTGTCTCCAAGCAGAGGTTGGCCCATTGGGTGGTTGATACCATCACCTCGGCCTATGTCAGTTTCCAGCGCCATTCCACTGGATCTGAGTGCTATGTCCATTTGTTCCGAAGGATTCATCTGGTCCTCCGTTGCCCCTTACTTCTGGCTAGCGGTGTAGCTTGAACTATGTCTGACAGAGGTTTTCCTTAGAATCCATAGAAGACGGGAAGAAAGATGTCATCTTGACTGAAGTCGATTCCACAAGCGTTCCCCACAATCACTGGGGCGCTCAGGCTGGTGAGGGCACTAACATTGAAGTGGTTCTTCATTGTTTGTCTATGACAGAGTGGTATTGTGTTATTTATATGATTTTAAATCGTATTCACCAAACAAAACTTCTGCCATTAACAATGTTTTTTTATCTAAAGCACCAACTAAGTATATGCACCATTAACATTATAGATATTATTTTTGGGTCAATATAATTTGTTGTACTTACTTTATATTATTCATATAAAATTAATCATTGCAAT
Organism: Enteromius fasciolatus; assembly: GCA_032361145.1. Classification (NCBI taxonomy): domain Eukaryota; kingdom Metazoa; phylum Chordata; class Actinopteri; order Cypriniformes; family Cyprinidae; genus Enteromius; species Enteromius fasciolatus. The sequence continues at coordinate 16,362,710 of JAUMHR010000063.1, read as the reverse complement.
TAATCTTTTCATGAATTGTTTTAATTTGATTCATTCAATTTAAACCCTGGACCATGTAATATAAAAAACACATTTATTGAACAAAAAAGCATTTGAAAACATATTAATTGATTTCATTAATCCAATAAATCTCTGTAAAACCACATTTTGAAGCACTAACAAGATTTTAGAATAGTTATTAGTGTGCACTGATGTTTCAAAAGGCTGAAATAGAAATTGAAAGGCATTTGTTGCGCATTGGGATAAAGACTGCTGTTCATGTGTCAAAAAACTGGTTAAAGTGATGTCAAAGACATGTACAGTACAGTGCTGATGTGAATTGCATCATCTTCATGGAAAGGAGCTTGGCATGAACATGAAGAGTGAAGGGTAGATTAAAGCCTGGAGCATGTAATGCAGATGTCCATAGTATTTTTTTTTTTTTTTTTGCTGTCCATTACTGGTCACACTTGAGAGAAGAGATGATATTCTAGAAAAACTGGGCATAAGGCATTGATGGTAACCTGCCTACCCTTGGAAACAGCATACATATTTCATACTAGCAGTCCAGGAAGTATAAAACTGCTCAGCTTCTTCCTGCTTTTGAAGGTTTTATCAGTCCCCAGTTGATCTAGAAGTCTAGGTAACACTCTTCAAGCAGTCTGAAGTGGCATTTCTTATGACTGTTGGTGAGTCCAGCCTGAGGGAGCTCCTCCAGCAGTCTCTGGAATTGAAGCAGATGTTTGGCACAGCCTGTGGAGTGACTGAATACATTGTACAGTTATTGTACATTTCATATGGTGATTTCACATGGGTTTTTTTGAGTCCACAGGTCTTTGAAAGAAGGAATGGCATCACCTGGTAAAGACAAGGGTTCACAATGTAATGGATTCAATCTCTAGAGAACACACAAACAGATTATAATAAATACAAACGATTTTCAAACTTTTTTTATGCCAAGGACCCCAAAAAAGGCCCAATCTCATTAAAAAAGTTAAATTATATAATTGGCTTTTTTTACTGTACTGAAGAGTCAGTGAAAATGAATACAGTTTCATTTAAAAATGTGTATAATTCTTTATTATAATTTGTCATTTTTTAAGCATTTTCTATTCAAATCAGATCATTTTTGAATCAATCCTTTTATAAGAAATACTGCTCCAATGCAGAAGTGTGGTATAATTATTGCATCGAATATAACGCAGTAAAACTTTTCGATGGCCCACTTTAGACATTCTACTAACAGTATGTATCTTTGCAACTACATGTCAACTAGCAGTCATTAGAGTATTAGTAGATTAGTCTGCTTGGTATCTTCTACCACTTAATTTTGATGTCTCCACAACATATAACATACTGACTATCAGAAAATTTGAATGTATTTTAACTTGTTCTACTAACAATAAACCTACCCTAACAGTATTACTCTGAGAGCTAGTAGACATGTAGGTGCAAATAAATAAGAATTAATTGACATGTAGTTGACATGCAGTTCCAAAGTTGCTTACTGTACACTTAGTAGATTGTCTAAAGATTAGATCAGATTAAAGTATAACCCTAAATGCATCAAAAAAAGTAAATGCTGAAGAATGCCATTTGCTCACCACAGACTTCCAAGCAATGTTGCCGCCACAACTTCCCACAAGTGTAATTGTCAGAACTGGCACCGCCGATGTCCATCCTAAAAGCAGTTAGCTGTTTGTTATAAGTTCATTCACCTTCAGATCAATAGTCAACAGAAAATAACCCTAAGAGGAGTGAACTTTCAATAAAACTATCGATTTCTATGCTGAAAAGACTTACAATATGTCAAGGCGCAGCTTCGTCGATGTACACAGCTTGGTTTAAACGTCAGGACCGGCCAAATGCAGTTTGAGCAAAATATCAAAGCAATCTTCAATGTTCCTGGGGAGGAACAAACAAGCGCAGTGCACAGCATCCTTCTGTCATAATCGTGTCCTTCGTTCAATCAATAGCAAAGCTTTCAGAGACTTTATAAAAAGCCATTGATGTCTGGAGATAATGCAATATCATAATACTGTGGATCTTTCTCTCCTCGGCCCAACAGATGCACTCATGCTATTAACATACATCGATGATTCAGTACACAGGTAACTGAATTTTCTCTTTAATTAGCAAATCAATACGGTGATTGCTTTCTGCTGTTGTAGTGAAAGGTCACCGGTGGGTCTTTGTATGCTGAATGATTGAATTTACATGGATTAAAGCAATTTAGCAGAGGTTTAACATTCATCTGTGGCCAGATCTGTTAAATAAACCCATTGCAGGTGATCTTAATGCTGTGACACAATGAACCCGGGTGATTCATGCCCAGACTGTAAGCGCTCTACCTCCGGAGGTCCCATCTGCAGGGGTTGCTTGCATGCAATACATAAGAGGTGAAATTGTAGTTGATGCATGAGCACTCTGTGAACCAATGGGATTTGGCCTTAAGAAAACAGCATGACAAAATGCACTTGCAGAGAATTCTGCTTCCACATTTGTTACAAGGCCGCTTGCAAGACGTAAATGAAAATGCTGGCGGAGGAAAGGGCTTGTTCACGGTGACTTTGACATAGTGATTTTATAGGTATGCTTTGCTTGGACTTCTTACGGTGGTGACCTATTTTATTAGGCTGCTGTTTTGCTAAAAGTGGGGGTGTTTTCTCAATTGTACTTTAAAAGTCTAGAGCAAACATGGAAATATGTTGAACTTGCACCTGCACTTGCATTGCTAACATTGTCTCCTGTCTGTTGGGATCTATTTGGTCTTTTTTTTAATTGCTTAATATTGGTGCATTTATTTCTTCTGCATCTATTTCTTATTCTTCTTCAGCAATAACGTGCATGGAAATTTTAGACACAATTACCCTTATTGAAAGAATTTTCAATTTGAAAGAAAAAAAAATCTTGCTAAACTGTAGCATGTCAAAGACTAAAATATTTAATATATGATAGATACTATATATTTTTAGTTTTTATATGAGTTTTGTTTTTCTATAGTGTTTTTCCAAGTTACAATAGAGTTTTCTGTTTTATATGAATTTTGTTTGTTTGTTTTTTCATTGTGTTGATTTTTGATGAATTGCTTGGAAACCAATACAGAACCTGGATTTCAACAGAGAAAGTTTCGACACATTGACTCCTGGTGACCTAATAACTAAGAAAAAAAAGATTTTTCTGAAAAACTGAAGTCAAGTATAAAAAAAAGTCAAGTTAAAAACTAAATAACCAAAACTAAATTAAAAAAATATATATATATGTTGCTTTAAATGAAGCAATAGTCTTATCTCTTTTATATGATTTTATTTCTCTCCAGTTTTGATCAATTGAATGAAACCAAAAATAGAACTTGCAACTGGATTTAAGACAACAGGTTAAAGGACACCAAATTAAAAGTCTGCCATTATTAACACCACTTTATGGTGGCAAACAAAACAAAAGATGTTTAGAAGAATCGCTTTCATTAGAAATGGAAAACATCAGCTTGGACATGCTGCAACACTCATTGTGTTTTACAAAAGAAATAAAGTGAAAGGAGTTTCGGAAACAACATAAAAGTAAAAGAGATAGAAGAAAGTTGTGATGGCCTTTATTCACTGACTGTTCTTGTTATACCATGCTGTCTGTTCAGGCTCATTCATCTCACTGGAATAACTCCCAAACCTCATTTTCTGTGTAAATGCCCTTATGAATATTTACAAAACCTTCAGCATGCATTAATAGGTTGTGGAGGACTTTACAGATTTGATATTTACAACTTCTCCAAATATTTTTTAAGGAACTCAGGGTGCTGTGTTTGTTTGTTTTTTCTCCATGAGGATGTTAATTAGAGTGTCTTCTCTGTAAAAAAAATTATTACTATAAACAAAACATTGATTTAAAAACAATCTCATATCATTAAAAACACACAAAGAAAAAAGTAAACTATAACACTGATAAAACTGTCATCACATAATAAACACTAACAAAAACACTATGTGAAAAACAGAACTTACTGTTTGTCCAACTGATGGAGACATTATGTTGCATTTTCTAAATATAGTGTGTTGAAAGTCAAATTGTCTTACAAAGAGAACAGATTAAATAGACAAATTCAAATCCAATTTCTGACTTAGGCCAACCGAATCCAACTTCTCCTTTATTACATTTTCCACAATGTCAGCGTAATCACTGCAAAATTCTGTTGCGGAAGATAGAAAGAAAAAAGAAAGAAAGATAAAAATCAAGCAGGTATGCAAAAAATGGGTTAACATTTTACAATATCTCATTTGTTAGAATTAGTGTATTTTTACATTTATTCATTCTTGTCAGTGTTAGTTAATAAAACATAATCATTTGATTTGTTTACACACTACAAAAATGCAATTACAGCAATGAACCTAACAGGATAAAATCAGAGAGCTATATTCTGCCCATCATGATTTCTGTAATTGTGTACCAGGATGTAATATTTTAGATTCACAACAAAGTCTCTCCTTAAAGAATTATGCAACTACTCAACACAAGCTGCAAAAACATTTGGAAATTTACTGCATGTTGTATAAATCGGATAAAAAACAAACAAACAGCTAAATTACTTCAATATACTCCATAAAGTAGAACATATAAGCGCTGTGTACTAGATTAACCTTGTGCTTCTTTCGCCTGCTGTGATTCCAGCTTTGCCCGCCTTTAGGTGCAGCAAAATGAAAAGATGCTGTCTACACTGTAGAAATGTACCATACAGCTCCACCCATTAAACATGTACACTCACAGGAGAAACCTTGACCCATTTGAATGAGTTATAGACCGTGGGTTTATACTGACAGAGTGACAAATGACAGCAGCAGAACCTTTTTCATTATCCATGTGAATGCAGACTGGAAAATAGAACTACAGATGATCAGACCGAATTGATTGTAGTTTCCAAAATGATAGACCCTAATCTAATAATGAGCATGAAAGAAAGCATTGTGCAAGGACAGAATACCCTGCGCCAGGGAGAAACACAATCCTGAGATTCTTACATGTCATCTACAAAGAGATTTGCTCATCTTGTACTGAAAATAGACTACAAAAGAGTAACTGAAGTATAGCACTGGAGACGATTGTCTTGGCAACTAGTGCACTTAAGGCAGTAAAATAAAGCAGGCATGTGGTCACTTGTAAATAAGCGGTCGTCATATTGTTTAATCAAGGGTTCTATTCGTAGAATGATGATTCAAAGCAAATTAACAAGAAAAGTCTTTGCAAGTAGTTAATTATGTTGCTATTTTTGCTTTACACCTTTTTATCATTTGTTTGCAGATGCCACTTTGTTTGACATGTTATTGAATGAAATGTTTCATGTGTTCATGCAACAGTTACACAAATGTCAGAAAATGTGTGCATACAGAACACATTCTATCCATATCATCCAAAGCCCTGCACTAAAAATCCATTAGTTGTTGGAAATCCATTACTGAACAAAATCCATAAATCCCCTGCTGTCTGTCCTTTAACTTATGGATTGTGTCAGTTTAGTTCCTTGCAGATTTAAATACAATATGGCTGTCGATTTGTTTTGAGGGATGTTCATTTTTTTTTTTTTCAGATGTCCTCATAACATCAAATAAACTATTTTTGTTAATTCTATGTTCATAATTATTTAAAAAGAAAGTAACATTCTGTATTATGGGTATTTCTTGGGATATTTAAGACTAGCTATGTTCTTATATAGAATCATATAAATAATATAAGGAAACATAAATTAACACATGGCTGTCTAATGATAAAAAAGTAATAAATATTTAAATTAGCAATGCCTGCATGGTCTCATCGGGTGCACGCGCCTGGACCGACGTTAACTTCCGACCTGTGTTGTTTATCTGTCTTGTTAGTGTCGCCGGCTTCAAAACACAAAACACTAATGATGAGTAATGATGTTGGTTTTCATTTCATCCTGCATTTAAAGCAGCGTTTGTAAGCTAAGAGCCGCTTTATCTACAGCCGTTACCGGGAAAACCTCTTGTTTCTTGTGCTTAAAGCAGCTCCTGCTGGCAGAGCATGAGTTAGCATGTTTAATAAATCCATCAGATTTACAACATATTGTGCTTATCAAAAAAAAAGAGACGATCATTTTTTTAACCATATTTTCATAACAACCAGGATACAGTCCTTGTGATTGGAAGTCTTGTAACAACTCAGAAATAACAACAATAACAAACCTAATATAAAATGGTCAAATGGAAATAATAAATCATGAACGTAGATAACTGGACTTGAAAAGGGTCTTCAGATGCCCATTTTACACAAGTAATGATGATATGAAGATATGATTCTTTAGTATATTAATGAAAAGTCAATAACAAAATGTAGATTTGGTATCGACACATTAAATTAAAAAGTAATTTTAATCCTCTGTGTCTTCAGTGACTCAGATGTTAGAAGTAAATGACTGCTATACTATATTACATTCAACAACAAAAAATCTGAATTGCTTTATTAGATATAGCATGTCTTTCCCTGCATGATTTGACACATTTATGGACTGATGACAGCTCACTCAGGGCGAGTTTTAGGTAAATCGACTATAGTGGGAGTGGCCTGTGCTAAACTAAGTCATTCTGACTGGAATCTCAAGACAGCCTGATTTGAGAAAGGGGATTTTAAAATAGAAAAAAAAAACACTGGGTGAATTTTTATCATTATAGAAGAGGAAGTGTACATTTCCAGCACACATTTATGTTCAAACAACTTGTAAAGTGAATTCTGCATCCGATGACCCCTTTAAAAAATACCTCTGCCCAAGCAATCCAAACGGAATTGGCAGGGTTAAGATGGGAAGTTAACGATACACAATAAACAAATAAAATTGTAATTTTATCTAAATAAAAAAATGCATCTCTGTTATATATCTGTTAGATAATGTGGATGTATGATCACAAATAGCAGGGAGCAGGATCTATTCTTAACTTGTGTTCTTCTGTCACCAAATCATTAAATGGTGCAGTACACCATTGTGTGGAGATCTTGGTTGCAAAAAGCTTGACTGAATTGTCCCATGAAACAGAAATTGGGATTTATACTACCTGGTATTGTGTAAGAGCACTAACTGGCCCTATTATTTACTTTCCAGTGTTCGCTATTCCAGCATACTGAATACTAGCATTTTGAATCACAGTAGGCTACTTGCTATTCAATCTGAACACCAGCAGTTTAGTCAAAGGGGGATCTAACAATCTAACATTCCCATAATAAACGTATATAGCGTATTGGCAGACCACTTCCACATGGAAAAACTTTTTAATGCCTCGGGCTAAGTAAAACATTATAAAAGATCTTTTTATCCAATGCGACTACATCAGCGTTAAACATCTCATATATATGACGAGTTAATTTGCAAAAAACGATAAATGCCACTTAAAAATAAAGAGCTGATTGCCTTGCATTATTCTCCACATACATGTATAGCATGATCTGAACCCTATAGACATTTTGTCAAAAAAAACAGTATTGTTCACTTCAGGTTTTACTGCAGAAGCTGATAAGCACCCTTGTTGTTTTTGAACAGAAGGCGATAAGTCAATTTTAGCTAAATGTTTTTACGGAACCTTGCAAAAGCAGTAGGTTACAATGATGAGTGAAAAGCTCTGTGTACTTAAAACAAACTTTAATTTAGTAAATTACATGTATTTGTTTTAGTTATTACTCAATCTAAAAAAAAATGCAGTTTGATTGAAATTACTTGGAATGTGCAAAAAAAAAAAAGTATATATATAAGTAATAATAATATACAGTATTTATATAGATACATATACACACCTAGCTATTTTTATAGCTACTTTATATATGTAGTCATATATGAAAAATTGTTGGTTTAGAGTAGATTATTTTTTGCGTAAAGTTTTATTTTATTTGCATTCTATACTGTACATGCCACAATTGTATATTACATGTTCTACTTCTGCAAACCATCTGTTCTAAACTACATTCAAGATTCTAAACTGATTACATAGTTAATATGTAGCAGATCTTTTCATGCGCATGCCTTTGGTATGGTCAACGCCTCAGACAAACTGTTTTTGAGGCATCAATAGAGAAAAGCTTTCTGCTTACTTCATGATTTCAAATCTTTATTCTGTTTCTCGCAGCCCTTATTGACAAGACGCGTCGCCAAAACAGATGTTCTGCAGTGCAGCCCTCAGCAAATTTTATCTGGACATCAAATCGATGTGTAATCATTATTGGAGGCTTCGCCACATGGAATGAAACATTGAAGTAAGATAAATCCAGCTTGAGCAGATCGCTACAAACAGCAGAGCTGTTTCATTTGTGAGCAGCGCTGAAAATTGCACTTGGAATGCCAATAATTAAAGGGTGGAACTTCTTCTTTTTTTTAACAATCTGGTCTGGTTGTCCATTACTGGAAAATTGCATGCAACATAATTGTGAGCATTGTCTAATTATAACTAATTACATTTAATTGACTTCTCATTTATCAAAACGGTTCATTTTCTGTCAAAATTTGTGACAAAAAACAGTTAAGCAGCCGCCAGCTTCTGTGATTCTGGAAAATGTTGTTAGCTGTAGTAACTCATCATCATCCATTTGCCACACAGACTATAATTAACTCATAAGACCTTTGTGAGAGTCTGCTGAGCCTTTGTGAATTATGCACTGTTAGTGAACTGTGAACTTTTACATTTGGTGATGCTCATCATAAAGTGCTGAACAATTTACCATGAATTACAGTAACCAGCTTTTTTTATTACGTATGAAGTCGACATGGCCAGTGGGTTCACAAACCCAAGGACAGGAGGTGAATCGCAGCAGGTGTGGTGGCACTATCCCAGGATCTAGGACAGTAGATTTCCTCCAGCTGGCCGAAAGCCTTTCCCCCAGGCCGCTGCGCAGCCAGCTACCTGAACCAAGGTGAGACCCTCAGCGCACCGGGGGGAACTTGAATCTTAATGTAAACCGACTCATCTATAAATGATGGCAAGCGGCGATTAATCAAAATTTGACAATGTGTATGGAGGGGTGGTGGAGGTCAGGGGCTCTTTTTTCCCCTCGGTGCTTTGGAGACTGCCATGTTTCTTCTCACTGGTTAGTGAGTTGCTCACTATCACAGCAGCACAGAGCAGTGGCATTCACAGCCTCAAGACCGCTGTTTCATGATCAAATACGGAAATAAAACATTTACAATGCAACCAACACTTATAGCTAATAGTTAGCGTAGTCAGGGGTGTCGTAGTTGGGAAAAGTGAAAAGTGGGACTAAATTACCAAGGCCCCAGAGTTGTGTTTCTAAATTTCCCCAGAAATGTGATGCTTTCTTATCCGTAAACGTTTCTAATCTGCATATTATTACAGGTTTGTGTCACGTCATTCATGTAAAAGTAATTATAAATGTGTCCGGGGAAATCAGATATTTAAAATCATTAGTAATAGTGTTTTCCAGGAGTTCGTGTCACAAAGATGAATATGACAATCTCCCCATATGTAACTTAGAAGTCATCTTAATAGATTACGATTATAATTATAATATTAATTGATTATAATTATAATTATAATATGTTTTCAATTTGTTTAGTTCATTTATAGCTTTCTATAGATACATTTATTATGTCTTTTCGTTTTAAGCGAAGGCAGAAAATCACATTTTGTTGATATTGCACTCAAATAAGACACTTTACAGTTCTGAATGATGGATCTTACCTTTATCAGAAAAAATGACAATGAATGCTATTTTGTTTCCACTGAAAGAATACAAGTGATTGCGTTGGTGCCTCCACAACCCAGTCTCACGGTATTTATTTGTGGCAGGGACACGTTTATTTTGTTATTTTCGTAAGTCCAGCACGTTTTTTAAACTAAGATGCATCCAATTAAAATGTATTAGTTTAAAAAACGTACCGAAACAGTAGTAAAAGCAGTAAAAGACTTGTCGGAGCGGCAATACTACGATTAAGGTGTTTACATGTCTGAATATTTCGATTAAAATTGCATAGACCACCAATGTTAATACAACTATGCATGCTGCGATTATGATCTTAATTGCATTATTATAATCAAAGTATTGCGTTTACATGAGATAAAGTTTAATCGCAATATTGTCAAAATTTCATTATAATCGCATTAAGAGGGTCCATGTAAACGCACTCACTGATGTACAAGCACCAAACACTGATTGTAAGCCTAAACTTCACAAAAACTGTAAAGTGTTTCTTCAAATCAACAAAGATGCTGACCCAGGGATATGTTGCACTTGGTAAAATCAGGTTAGCGTAAGCAACTAGTTAACATTGAAGTGTTACTGAATTTTTTGGTGTTTTATGGAAAGCAGGACAGCATACAGGTTTGAAAGGACTTGAAAGTAAATAAATAATTTAAAAAAAAATGAAAAAATGTATTGTAATAATCATAAAATGTCTCTGTTATGTTCAACAGGGATTAAGAAAACATGTTAATTTCATGTACTCATATCGCTGACAGCAGTAGTACAGCCTGGATTTTCTCATCAACTCAGCCCTCAACTGATGTTTATGTTGTCATGTTTGTTTTAGCCTGAAGCACCACCCTCCATCTATTTCCCAATCATAAAGTCAGTAGTGTTTCAGGCATCCAGGTTGCCTGATCTTCATTAAAGTGACGCGGCTGCAGCAGCTACTAAAAATGTCTAACATTTCGAATACGAAACCTAAAATACCTTGCTATGAATCCAAAATACGGCATGATAAAGTGCGAAATAAGATGGGTTTGCATTGGAGAAACGTTTGAACGATGGAGACAGATAAAAGCAGCTTATCTGGCAACCTCTAGTCATGGGGAGGGAAGACACCGCTCAACAGTATTTTGAAAGTGATTGCAGTACCAGTTTTGGCCATTTCTTACATACGGTTCCTTTAATGTTGTGTGAATTATTTCTTGAAAAAGACAAAAGCTGTGCGGTATTTATATATTGTGATGTTGTGATCACTGACTGCTTAGTGATCCTATCTAATATTGATTGGAAGTGTGGAATTTGCACATGAAGCTTAATGAGGCAAAAACTAATAAACATGTCCAGACCATTGAGCTGCATCATCCTCTTTAACACAATTCACACTTCAAAATAACTTGCAACTCTTGGCTACATTCGTCATGTTAACTGGACAAATTTATGTTTTGCACTACAGTATAAAAATGTATATTATTCATACATTATTGCAGACTGTACTTTGGTTAATTAGAATTATATGCATACCTGGGCAGTCTCAGACACTTTTTTTTTTTTTAAGATTTATAGATTTATTATGCTTATTTGCTAAATGGGCATACGAAAAATAAATTAATTTAAGAAAACAAGTCTTAATATATTTTATTTCTTTCCAAGGAATCAACTAAAGATTAGACATAGGAAACATAACAAAAATACTAATTAAGAAAATAATTGCAGTATGTTGTGCCACAAAATTTTGACAATCATTCATTAATGAAATCACTGTGTGTTGGTAGTTTGGCTCACAGGAGAACAATTACACAAATAGTAGTTCCTGTTGTTGAATATGATTGCATTTACGATCCAAGTTGCTCCTGCCAACATCCAAAATGTCCTATTATTTAATTATTTTCAGAATATTTTTGCTGTATTATTTGGTGGCAAGTGTGATACCTATTTTGTTTTTAACTCAATTTAATTAACAGAGTCTCACAGAGAACAGAGATAATGAGACACTTTGACTCCAAACATCTACTGTCACTAAAAGGTCATGCAAAGGCCAGAAATGAAAACTATAAGTTTTATCTCCATAAACACTTAATGGCATGACCTTTTTGGGAACACATTCTGACATGTTTTGTCATATCTTATTGGTGGCAGTGTTTATCTTCAGTATGTTGGTAATATGCAGCAGAGCGGCGTGTGTTTCATGATATGCACAGACCCCACAGCAGCCAATCAACAACCAATAACTTCATATATTTTTCTTTCCAAGGTATTTTGGCTGGAAACACATGAATAGCTGCCATTGGAAGTGCATAGAGATGCATACTAATGAAGAAGATATTTACGATTTCCTCATATTTCTCCTCATTTCCACCCTACCCAGCAGCAGCTGTTGCAATAATTTCCCAAATTGGCCATTGTGTGTTCAGTTTCTTATAAGACACCTCCATCACCTCCATCTTCCAATAGAACAAGCTTTGACACAATCAGTATATGCCATGTTTGAGTCTTTCCAACATTTTACATACATCACAACTCTGGAATGAATTGAATAATGCATTTTAACTCCTCCTGATTGCACAGTAATTCTGTATTGAAATTTTATTTTTCTGCAATGAACGATAAACGGACATTTTTCTATGGCAACCAGCAGTCTCTAACTAAACAAATTACTTCAGGGATGCACTGGTATCAAAAATCTGCCTGATATTGATTACTTATTCTATACCAATTTGTTTAAATAAAACTACACCCAATCTAACGGCTGAAAAGTGAATTTAAGCATCAAAATGATGCACAGCATTAAAAATAATATTTTTTTTAAAAAGATTTGCTTAAAATTAGTGTTATTAAATATTTTATTTTAAATGACATTGTTATTAAGTTATTAAAACTTAATTCTGATTATTACATTTTAAAATCATTTTAATTTGGAATACTTAATAACAACAATATCAATATGCAATCTAAATTGAAAAATAAAAGAAAGCAAATATCCAATGCCCAATATCAAATAATAAGAAAACAATATTCTAATATTAATAGAATTCCTAACTAATACATTCCTACTGTACAGTTGGTATGATACAGTATTGAATATATATATATATATAGGGCTGCACGATTATGACAAAATTCCTAATTGTTGATTATTCCCTTAAACTTGTAATTGTTAATTATTAATTAAGATCATCACATTTTACACTAAATTATGTGGTAACACTTTATAATAAGGGTACCTGAATAATCATGTACTAATGCCTAAATTAATACTCAATTCATCACATACTA
>JAUMHR010000063.1:16303633-16328301 GCA_032361145.1 Enteromius fasciolatus | reverse complement strand
GGTTGTGTCAGGATGTATCCACAGTTACTATTGTGATTTCTTTTAGATAAAAAAAACTAAAAATAATTAAAAAAAAACACACACACACACACACATTTATAATTCTAATCTTAATTTTACTACCATGGCATAAACTGTACCTTGGTACACTTTTTAGTGAGACACAAACTACTTTTAATCTTTTTCTCCAAAAAATCTACAGTTTCAATTAATAAAGCATAATATTCACACAATAACTTGAAGAGTATCATGTTCTGACTTCTAAACAATATTAATATGCTGGGATATTTGAAAACTGATGCTTTTGAACATTTACATCACACATATCCAGTTTCATATCTATAGGTTTTCACAAATGGTAGGTTTGTTGAGGCGAGGAGCTTAAGCCAAATCCAACTGCGGTTCAACAAAACAGTTCAAATCTACATAAAAGGTGTAAGGCATATTTGCAACATGATAGAACATTACATTTTAGCAACAGTCCACTGATGACTGTGCCAGGGTTCACATATGAATCTGTTTTTTAGCACCACTCGGTGGACATTTCTCTTTGAAACTGTGCCGAAATGTGCAGTGAGGCACGTAAAAAAAAGGGTTGCACAAAAAGTGCACAGAGGTACATAATTTAATGAGACCGGGATGTCATTTTACTCTGTCGTTAAATTACAGAAAATGTGTTTTAATGCTGTTGTGTGAGTGTTTCTAATTTAATGGCTGAATGACTGCAAAACCTTTTCTTTAATCTGACCAACACAAAATAAATGGCTATTTAGCTACATTTTTAACAATAGCTGACCTACTATGTGATAAATGCAGTAAGGTTAGTACTGCGTCGCTATTCTAGTTAGTTACTCCCTAGCACTGGTGAGAATACACCAATATTCTTGTAGGCCTGACATTTAGCATGAGCCTCCATTCTAGCAGAGCCAGGGTTCTTGGACCTTGATATGATGAAAAAGGTGGTAAGAGGCGTTTTAAGGTCCAAATGATGATGCTAGTTTGAGGAGTCATGGATAAATGTTTACTTTACACTGCTATACATTCTCATAAAGACACTTGAAGGTCAATATTTCTCTCTCTAATGAAGATTCCCCATGCCGCAGGGATTAGAAATATGGGTAACGTTCAAAGCAAAAGGGCAACTCGTTAATCTAGCCTAAAACTGAAGGAAAACCCATAGCGCTAAAGCTGAGCATTGCCAAGTGCCCTAGAAATAAAGTTATTTATTTTTTACATGCTCTGTAACACGGACCCCTCCCCTATGCGCCGGTTAAAGGATCGTTTGCAATCAGAAATGTTGTTTATCCCAGCGCTCCAATAAACAAACAAATGTGAACATGACTGCAAATAACATGATCAAATAGAATACATATCCTCAATTTGGTCAAAAACAAATATTTACATCATAAACCCAGAGATGGTGTTTTCAAGTCACAGAGGAATAAAATGGGTTTCATTAAATTAATTGCCCAATCACCGACTGAATAAATTTGACACAGTTTACGTGTCAATTTATCCATTTTATTTATCCATGCATGAATTTCAGATATATTTCAAGATGTTTAATTCTTTGAGATGGCCCCAAATGTGCAGTAGAGCTTGTAATCACACCGAGAAACAAATGATGCTGTCGGCTGTACTGTTCACTGACTGGCTTTCCACACCAAACCCTGTGTTCTTCCTATTATGTGTGCAGCTGCATGTCTTAACTGAAATTGCACTCACTGGGTTTGAGGAGAGTTTTCAAATAAATCACAGGTAAATCACAATTTTAAAAGTAGTACTGCACCCACATTTCCATGTATTCGAAGTGTAATAAATGTGACAAAGAACTTACTTCTCGACACTGATGCAGTACAGAACACTCTGTAGGTATTCAGGCATCTCAGTGTCAATATTATATATATATATATATATAAACATTTGCTATGATTTAAAGGGCCCATATTATGCCATTTTTCCACATTCCACTATGTCCTTCCCTCAAATTAGACAAGTTAATACATATCTCTCACTTAATAGTTTTAGCATGTGGCTCTACTATGTTAGCGTTTACATTTACTCATGATTTTACTGCACTGAGGTCGAAGTGCTGCGAAGTGCTCTTCCGCCTTACATTATCGTTACCTTTTTTTTTTTGGCTTAGAAAATCGCCACATTTTATTTTGTGTCACCTAAGTTATTTGTATGTACTTACCCATACTTACAGTACCCTCCTTTCCATAAGCATACTCTGCTCTGATTGGTCAGATTGCTCAGTCTGTTGTGATTGGTCTACCGCATTATGTGTTTGTGGGTGGGGTCAAGTTGATTGCAGGTGGTCAACATAACATAGGCAGGAATTATGCAAATGTGTTACGCCGTGATGTGTAGCCATCACAGAAGTGGGATTTGAATTACTAACGAATGAAGATCGTTTACATTCAGATACAGCAATACTACACCCTGCATGAAAGGAAATATTGGAAATGACATAATAGGGGCACTTTAACAAAATAGTTGTTTCTGAGCCCTCGTGCAATCAAAACCCTCTCTTCGATTCTGTATGGAGCTTGATTATTTTCAGTTGTTAGTCCAATCACAGTAAACGTAATTATGCAATGTAATTATGCAGTTACTGCTATAATTGGCTGAACAGTCAAGTGCAAACTTTCTGGAGCAATGGAGCCCAGTGTTCACAGTCACAGTTGATAATTTGCTGATCTTCACAGGTCTGCTTGTTAGTAAGTCTGGTTGCAGAGTTTCTCAGACATCAGGTTGTTTGCAGTAACAGTGAGAGAATGGTTGTTACTGAGACTAGTTGATTTGGTCACTGCTGTAGAACACTTGACTGCCTCGTCAATAACATCCAATTTAATGTGTGTGAAAATATGTAAATAAAAATAACACTGAATAATAATAAAAGTGTGCTAGTTTCAACCATCCTGCTCAACCTATATGTAAAGCTGCTGAACGAAAACAGATGGAAGTTTAGATTAAATGGCATTTAAGTGTATTTTGCGTTCTCTGAAAGTTATTTCTCTAAGTATCTGTATCCTTACAGATTGAATGGCTGGGATTAGTTAGAGCCTGATCTATAATACGAAGAGCTTTTCTTATTATTATTAGGGCATGACCTTGTTTAATGAATTTTTATTTTATTGAAGCAATCATTGTTAGGCTTAAGGTAGCATGAAGGTGATCGTTCAAAGGAGACAGATGAAGGAGATTTTGAGAAGACTAGAATTTAGGCAAATCCCATTACATTCTGGTCATGTCACTCTTGATAAACAGAGTTTTCACAAGAATATTAGAAGTGCTAATAGAATGAAATCTCACTGCAAGCTGAAGCAATAATCAAGGACAGGCACTCGCTGTGCATTTTGATTGTTAAAGCTACTTTCTCTCTCACTCTCTCAGAAACAACCTCATGTTATAATCATATATGCCATGCATGCACAGACTCATTTTAATGTTTTGCTCAATGTCATTATTCAAAAGAATTCTGGAAGTCAAATTTGAAGTTTGAATGTCATTTCAAATTCTTTCACCCATGAAAATAATAGTGAATATAATAAAAACAGATATGATGGTGAAAACCATCTTTTCTCTCTACCACGATGTCTGCAATCTCAGTATTATGTCTAGATTCCAGGCACAATAAAATATCACGTTTGACAAATAAACAAATGCAAACTTTGCAGTTATAAAATATATAATCTCTCGTTATGGAATGTATTCAAACGTGGTTAAAACAAAAAATGAAAAATAAAAGTAGCAGAAAGTACCATGTTATATTAGCATTGTTTTTTGTACTACGGCACATGAATATGTTAAATAAATCATGCATCTATAATAATAATAAAATAATAATAAACCCAATATGGTCTGACTACAACTGACTGAAAAAAGTCCAAAATTATTTCCTATGCAAAGAAAAATAAAAAAAAAAGCATAGGGTGGACCAAACTCACCAAAAGCCACACATAAAGATTCACAACAGAACAATATAAACAACAATAAAGAGAGTTGATACTACTATTGATTTTGAAATTAAGCTTAAATAAAACTATTTGCATGGCCTTATAAATCCCCATTACCTGTTAACATTTACTGCCTAGCAAGCAGGGCTGGTCAGATTCAATCAGAGGTTTGGCCAATTAAGCAATAAGAAGTATAGGGAAAGCTATTGTTCTAAAACTTATCCTGCCAAATTGTTAAACTTACGAAGCTAAGTACATTTGATCTTACAAACCATTACAAACAATATCACACAGCATGGAAATGTGAATAAATATAACAAAATTAAAGGGATAGTTGGAAAATGGAAAAGCTGTCATCATTTACATGTTGTTCCAAAGAAGTAAAACAATTTTGAACAAAACATAAAAAAAATAAATAAATACAAATATGTTTGTAACAGACAGCTGCTGGGATCCAATAGCCCTTTTCACAAAGCAATATCAGAAAATGGCATAAATTTTTTTGTCTCTGTATTTGTTTCTGCCTTTTTTTTTTTGCTTTAAGCTTTTGGTTTGCATGTGGTTGTTTTAGGCTAAGATACATTGCATTTGAAGACTTTGACATTTCTTTGACTTGATTTCTTTGACAGAATATAAAAGAATTCCACCTCCTTATTAAGTAGAAGCGGGTTTATCATGGGTGTTCCAAAGTTTACTTCAATGGTTTTCTAGCGATACTAGAGCGATATCTGTTTATTCTGTGTTTTTGAAATTTTGGTTTGGTTTGGTTTTCATTGTGTTAGTTTCAGTTTATGTCTTCCTGTCTCCCTTCCTGTGTGCCCATATATGGTCTTTCCTGTGTTATGTGATTATTAGTTGATTGTCTTCCACCTGTGTTTCCCCAGCTGTGTCTTAATCTAGTGATTAGCGTCCTGTGTATAATGTAGATGTGTTACGTTGGAGTTTTTTGTGTATTGTGTAATTATTATTAAAAGACTTTTGTTATTTTTATCCACGAACACCCACCGTGACAGCTGTGTGTGTGAAAAAGCCTATTGATTTCCATAGTGTTTTTCCCCCCATACGTCATGTGCTCTGTGCTGCAAGACGAAGTGGATTTGAAAATCGACATACTTAATTTTGGCATTGGCTTGTAATGCTTTCTGTGGATGCAAAAAAGGCAGAAAATCAAGGCCAATCCATTTTTTTTTAAACAAATGCAGTGTGTAAATGTGATTGACATAACATGAGGTCATATTTATCTTTTTATTGTTCAAAAATTTGGGGTGTAACAAAAAAATTGGTAGACGTCTTATGTCACAATCATACTTACTCATATATGTATGTATAAAATTACCAGAAACAGTTGTTTTTTTGTTTTTTTTGTGATTGTTGTCGTTTAATTGTTTTTTTTTTTTTAGTTAGTTAGTTAGAGGAAGCATTTGCATTTCACAGGAAAGAGGTTTTTAATGTTTAGCATCCCCTCATGCACAGAACCGTTGAAAGCACCGAGCAGATGCATCCTCGTGAGCGTCAGGTAACCATAGAAACAGACCCAACTCATGCTGCTGATGCTAAGAAACCTCCGCCCCCTGGCAAACATCATAATAAACATTCCAGTTTGTTACAACATAATTTGCATAAAATGCTTGCATGGATTTATTAACCTCTTTATGTCGGTCATTGGTCTGCAGCATGAACTTAAGGAGCAAGCACTTGTCGTTCTGGGAACAGACAGTAATGAACAGATGGTGGCTTCAGTAGTCAGATTAAGCACACAAAGCCGTGACGGGACTGTGACAGCCATGAAAAGATGTTAAACGAGTTTCAACCTGGAGAGCTGTTTGGAAACCCAACAGGACAAACAAAATTCTTCCGGTCTGAAGTGGAACTTTGAAAAGTAAGTTAATGGCTTCTCTCAGCGATATCTTTATTTTTGTCATGCACATCACCTGGATTCTAGAAAAGGCATTAATTCAGAGATTTCATTTGATAGAGTAGATGTTTCACGTTGTAATCGATGGCTGTGAGCTGATAACAGCTTAAAAGGTAAGTCATAAATTGTGAATAATACTAAAAATAGTCATCAGTATCATTCTGCGTCTTCACAGAGCGTGCAGTAGATTTATCAATACTGCGCTCCTGTCATAGATCATATTTATAGAGCTGATGGGCTGTCAGTGGGGAAGATAAAGTTACTGAATTAACTGAAAAGCTCATATTCCTGGCCTGGGCCTTTTATTAAACATTTAATAAGTGGGTCAATATTTTTGTGCAGGAAATGGCTTTACTGCCATAATTTCTTTAAAACAAAAAATTACGTGGATTGGAGTCCAGAAGCATATGCTTACCCTTAACATTACTCCGGACAGAGTGTGAAGGCACACAATAAATTCACAACTTTGAGTGCTTCAAGAAATGATTAACCATATATAAAAGCATTTGGATAATTGGATTGATTCAAAAATCGATATTGTGATCATATGAATAGCCATTAACAGCTACTTCATCATGTTTTCTTCAGAGCCTTTTAACCTGCAGTCTTTCTCTCATTCTTACGGTCCAGGTAACGTTTTTGCTGATTCAGTCCCTTGAGAATGAGCGCTAAAGCAATATTCGGCTGCATGCTAATGTGGGATGTGATTTTATACCGGCTGAAAAATGTGATTATCACGGTTAAAGTTGAGCATCAGGTGGTAAAGAGCTCTCAGATATTGGCTTTTCTGTTGCTATTAAAATGTTGATGCCAATTCCTTCATGAACTGTCAGTCAAGATTTTGCAAATGGGTTTTTAAATGAACCCACCATGTAATATTTTGTTCAAAACATTTCAGATATTGTAGTATTATCCAAATACAGCCCTGTATCAAATGCCTATGGTTTGCCAGGCATACCATCTGGATAAGAAGGCCCACATAAATGAACTACAATGCACCACATATATTGAATTTTCTGTATTAGACTTGTGTCAGAAACGCTATTCGTGTCTATCTCTAGTCAAAAGGTTACTACTCAGCTCTTGAGATGGGCTTAGACTGCCAGTGCTGCAAGGCTGTTCAAATAGCAGGTTAATCATGATTTATCTTTGGGACTTTTGTGGCATCGATTCTGTCTGACTTTCCAAGGCTTTCTGGTTTGAACACCGGACACAAATGGGAGCACTGAGGATTATTCAGAACAGAGAAATAAGAACTGAACCTAAAGAGCAATATTCTGATGAGAAGCTGTGGCAAATGCATTTATGAAGTACTTACCGATCTATATCAATAATTCTCAATCCTGGTTCTGGAGCCCAGTCAAACATGGGAAGCATCAGTTAACTGAGAATCACTGAACTATGTGTTGACATTTATTCATTTAGCAGAGGCTTTTACCCAAAGAGAAACATCACAGGCAATCGGTCTCAAAACCAACGGTATTAATAGTATTCAGTGTAAGGTTTAGTAAGAAACCTACATTAGATAGAGGTAAAGCCTATATAGTGTATTTAAAAAAGCCTGTGAGAGTAAGACTCTCTCAGGTAATCATGAAATTAAGCTAAATGCAAAAAAATAAGGTTGCACTATGAGAAATGTAGTTGCGATATATGGTTGGAAATGCCACCTTTGCAAGGTTCATTGCAATCTAGTTGTTTTTCTTGTGATTGAATGTTTAGGGCCTGTTTTCGTAACTAATAAACGGTCCTGTTGTTATGAGGCTCACTGAAGATGGTCTAGATATATTTATTGATTTGTTGTCTGTTTTGTGCATGTGTGAATCGTTTCCTTGTCATCCAGGGTAAATGATGAAGAGACATCATTGGCCAATCTGGTCAAACATAATTGTAAGAAAACATTAGGCCTCTTTGTAGCTCTTGTTAACCGTCCCATAACAAACCCCCTGCCTCAGTTAATCAGGTTATTTTTTTAACGGCGTGACATACTTTGGAACTCAGTTATGCTTTTGCATTTAGTCTCTCAGTGCAAAGCAACACTTCACTCTTTTGGCACAGAAGTGCCCTTTTTCAGGTCTCCTTTTTCCTTTGGAGCAGAAATAATTAGCTTCTGATTGCGCTATGATTAAGATCCCCACCTCCTGAGCGACTGGTCCAAGCTCCATAGAAAAATATGCTTTTTGTACAGTGAGATAATATCTGTCCAAACAGATTAAGGATGTGTCCAACCAGTATGTCCGCTTCTTCAGCAGAAGACCCTGTGCTCTAATTAAAGTCACATACTTTCGGGGAAGATGAAGTATTTGCATAATTACATTATACAGCAGTGGCTGTTAATTTCTGATACACTTTGAAATGCCAAAGCTCGAAGGAACATAATTAGAAATCGGAAGTTGACCGATTTATTTTAGTGTCCATTACTTCATAGTCTAGCTTGTTGCCTCATTCCACTTGCCTTTGTTGAATTGGAGCATAATGTCATCATTCCTCCTATCAGTGTTCATGCTGTTTTCAGGGTGTCTAGGCTTTGAACTGCTGAATCTGAGCTTTCTCATGTCCCTGTGGCATCCATCTGCCAGTAGACGACGTGGTGATAGTGCAGTATTGCCTCTGGCTCCACACACAGGAAGACTCTCAGTTCGCTATATCTGTCAGCCTTCCATCTATACGCTTTGATCACGCAGCTCTAGGATAGAGATCGCTTCTCTGTCGAGGGGACACACAGTTCCTTGACTGATGTGAAAAGAGTGAGAAGTTAAATGCAGGGGCAAGAGAAGGGTTTGGACATGCGGAAATACTCAATGAACAATTAGTGCTAATCTTGTGTCAATTTTTATTTCAATCCAATAAGTCTTGTTAGAAATGTCAGCTACCTTCCTCTGTCATGGTCAGTATACACATAGTACAGTGGCTTCAAGGAGAACATTTAAGCTACTCTCAGAAAAATGTCAAACCAAGTGGCATTTATTTGTGGGGGAGCACAATTTTAAAGAAAAAAACATTTGACAAAGGTTGATAAATGATAAAACACTGCTCAAACTGAAGAAAAAATAGTTTGGGTAATTTCTGGTTGCCAGATTTAGCAGATTCTGTCCTAATTAGGTTCGACAAGACAACACAATAAGCTATTTGAAAACATTATAATACTGTAAATCACAGACCTCTTAGCTCCTCCTCCTTTATTAAGCTTATCCAATAAGAATGTTTGACATCCAATGAGAAAGAGTCATCACTAGTGGTTATTCTTACCATCATTCAAAGATGAAGGCATGGGAATGTTGAAGGCACAGAGATATCTACATAACACTGTTCTTTTATCTGAAGCAGGACCTGAGGGAGTGAGAGACTCGGTCTGATTTAACTCCTCTTTGTGGATGACATGGAGGGATCAGGTTGCAGAAAGTGTGTGAGACAGAGAGGGAATATTTTATTTAGCACTGTCACTTGCTGTTTCTACCTTAGGGAAGCTCAAGCTTTGCTAACATCACACGTGGTCAGATGTGAGATATGAGCGTGTAAGTAACAAAACAAGAGGTAGATGAAAACCTCAGCAGGTTTTCACAGCTTTTAATCCATGTTTGTTGGTAACGTACTCCTAAATACCTGGTAAATATGAGGGTACACTTTTTCTTCCACAAAACAAAAAGACATTCTAATTGAAGAAACTATTTGATAATCACTGACATTTATTTATTAATATTTTATTTTTAAGATCTTTACATTTTGGAGAACAATCCGCCAACTCAGTAAAAACAAACAAACAAACAAACAAAAACCTGCGTTGACCTGTAATCCCTGTAATCATTGTAAAGATGCATATACCCACATATAATCACTGTTATATCTTCCAGTATCAATATGCCCATGTATATTGACAAGGACAAAAATTTTCATAAGTTGAACTTCATTTTTCTACAGTATTTTATGTCCTTTATGGCTTCCAAGCAATTCTACCAAATACCACATCAGTTTCAAGAGACCTGCATATGGCAACGACAGCTATAGAAATAAGTGTTTCAAGACTAGCATATCTGAATGTTTGTGCTGAAAGATCCTTATAAGTATGCTATTGACATAATTTAGAACAATTTTGATTCTATTAAAGTGGTATAGACTGTAGATCTGATGACAAATCAAAAGTGGAAATTGTCCATGATAAGAGGCCATTAAAATAATTTATTTTATTGAGCTATAGACATCAAGGCCTTTAGTGCTGGCTATTAAATCTACAGTATTACAGTGCTCTTTGTTATGTTAAAGGAATTTATCACAAAAATGGAAAATATGTTATTCACTCCCTCTCCTGTTCTAAACCTGCATGTTTTTATTTTTTCATAGGAACATAACAGAAGATATTTTGAGAAATGTCAATACAATGGAAGTCAATGGTCACCAAAAATGTTTGGTTACAATTTATATATCTTATTGTTTGTAGAAGAAAATGGATGATTAGAATGACATCGAGCAAGTGAAAGAGCTTTTTTAGAATTTTCATTTTCATCCCTTCAACAATCAAATGCTGTGACAATATTTTACAGTTAAAATCAATTAAAATAAAGGCAAATGCAATTTCATTTCAGTCTACACAAGTAGGAAAAGTGGGCGCCACACACCTGACAGAAACCTCAGTGACTATGACAAGTGGAGCAGCCCGTTACTGCCCTCCTTGCCACTCGTGGTGAGAGATTTGAGGGCAATGTTTCTTCCAGGCTAGCAGTCCAAGATTGAGAGCACACAGGAAAGGAGAGTCAAATGTGACTGCTCATTAGTTTGACTAGCCTCATGCAGGCAGGTAGAGCAGAGAGCTGGCCATTTTACTGAAGTTGATTCCCTGGGGGCAGAGCGATGCCAAGCTGTGGGAGAAATCCATGGTTCTGCAGGGCTGAGAAAGAGCCCTGAAACTACATTTAAAGCTCGAGCCACTCAATGTATGTCATATTCGCTGGAGGTTTTCTTATTTTGTATTCTATGCACAAGTTCCTTATTTATCCAGTTTCACAGCTAATGCAAATGCTTTTTATTCATCCACAGGAGCTATGCCTACGAGTTAAAGGAATAGCTCACCCAAAAATAACAATTCTGCCATTATTTACTCAGCCTCATGTTATTCCAAACCTGTATGCTGTTATTTTTTTTCTATACAACAACAGTTCAGAATAACCTGAATAATGTCAGAATAATTTTTTTCAATCTCATCCAAATGTGACTAAATTCTGATAATCATTCAGTTGGGTCATGTTGTTCATTTTTAAACCTAATATTGTCTAAATGTACAGATTGCTTAGTTAAAGTTGCTTGCTGAATCTTTTGAGTGAATCATATTTTGAAGTTGTGAAGTTTATAGTCAGTACTAAGTGCGATATGATTATAAAAGGTCTCGTTAAGATGTATTAAATATTGTTTCCTGGTTCAAACCTCTACTCCATTTCAATTAAGAATACTATTTCAACAATTTTATATGCAATGCTGTATGTAACTGTTTTTTTTTTTTTTTTTCATTTTCAAGGCAGCTAATCATGCTATTTGTTGCAACGTGCTACATTGTTTCATTGTACATATTTGCTTACAAACATCTACATGCTTGTTTTCCAATCAAAACATACAGTTCAGAGATCCAGAAAGGCTGAAGGAACTAATCAAATGGCTAAATAAAGAAAGAGTCAAGACTGAGGAAAGACAAACATGAGAAACCCAGACCTAGTTATCGTTGCCTTGCTCCTTGGCTGTGTAATAGATGGTACCGTCTACAGCCAGGTAACCTGCTGCAGAGCCACGTCTCGTGAATGGCGCACTCAGCCAAAGAACATCAGTGTGAGGTGGACCCTCATGGAGAACACCTGCAGCAGCTTGACCCAGTGCTACAGAAACAGACAAACAGAAACAAATGAACCCGTGTGGACAACTGGGCCATATCTCCTTCCTCAGCTTTGCCCACTGGAATTTCAGCTTGGAGATGTGATGTTTGTTTCTGCTGACAAAACGCTGGAACAATATGGTATCCATCTAATCAATGTGTCCAAAGATGAGTTTGAAAACTGCTTGACTTTAGAGCCACGAAAGGAGCAGTTGGTGTTTGCCAACAGTATTAACGGCACTTTTCAAGTGGAATCGAAATGGCTGAAGTCTGGAATTAATTACTTGATGGTCGTTCATAGGGGCAGTAGTCATCTGTGTAGGCTTGGCCTACGCATTGCACTTTTGGTAAAGCCTCAGTACTGCCAGAGCTCACCTCTTCTCCGTTTGTGTTCGGGAAATGGTGAATGCAGAACTACATTTACAGACGATTCATTTAGCTGTCAGTGCCACAAACACTTTTCAGGACGTTACTGCGAGAACATTGACGGATGCTATGAACAGCCATGCATAAATGGAGGCACCTGCCTGAGCAAGAGAACAGCCTACACAGATTTCCCATCTTATGAATGTCTTTGCCCAGCTTCGTTCACAGGTGAGTTTGCCAAAAAGAACATGTCTTTTGTTATTTAATACACCTTTAGCTGTTAATTGACACCTTTTATTGCATTAAGCAAAACTTGCATTTAGAGTTGGAAATCATTTCAGCCAATCAAACCATTTTCCTAAACTTGTCAAGTTTCCACTTGTTTGCTCTTTTAAATCAAACTCAGGGATTTAAAAGCTATTTTTAATTAAATTACGAAGGGTGCACAACTGAAATTTCAACTGAAAATGAAAAATGCTACTTGTAAAAATAATAATAATAATAAAACACTGGAGTAGAACATATTTTCTTTTGTAATAAACATTATGCCACAAATGCTGCCGACTGAGCCTATCTGAGCTATCTTAACATCTCTTTAATGCAGAGTCCATTATGAATCCATGCTGACCTTTCAATCATAATGGATGGGGGGAGGTTTAATGGGTGTCCACCCACCTACAGAGAACAGTCCAGTTTCTTTAAAGACACTTATTTATTATTTATCTGTCATAATTGCAAGTGTTCTACATTTAGCACTGTGCAATTATTTCAGAACTAGAGCCTCTATAGACCGTTTATTTAAATTAAGCATTTTTAAATGTCCCCCCACCCCCATCTCTTTAGTTCTCTAATCATGCTAATTATTATTAGATTTTTTTGTGCCACCTGAAAGAGTTCTTTAATTGCACAATACTTTATAGTTTTCCTCCTCCTTCCATTTAATTTTCTTCTCCCAGTCTTGCTTGTCAATAAAATCGGCATCCAAATGTTGTTTAAATGTTGGTCTCTTGGTGAGCACCAAGGAGAGTAGAGTATTCAGAGTGGTGTAATGTTGTCATTCTGGCTAATGTGGTTTGTTTTTATGTCTGCTGAATAATTCATTGTACTTGATGCGCACTGGAGGCGTTCCTTAGAGACCGCTGGGTAACATGCTATCACAACTAGGCCAGTGTGATCTGAGTCACATTAAAGCAGAAAACAGAAATTGATCACAGTTGGTAAATATATATCATAACCAAGTCACTTGCTCCATCTTCAGCTCATAAACATTAATATTTAGAATTCATGCCTTTCCCTTACACAATAAAAGCATACACACACATATATATATATATATATATATAATATGTATGTGTGTGTAATATTTTATATATATATATATATATACATATATCAGTGGTTCTATAATTGCTGACATATATATAAGTGTGTGCAGGCCTATTAATATAAATATACACAGCACACGCATATTAGCTATGTAAAAAAAATAATTCTATAACATGCATATGTTTGTTTTTTATTGTGAGGCTAACCTTTCCTAACATTTCTCTCCTCACAATTAAAAAACAATCTGCGTTACTATGCCCGGCCTTCATCATTAAATAATGAAATCACATCATATTTGCTCATGATATATGATCACTTTAAAAAATACTTAATTAAAAAAGTAAAAGTGTGTCATTATTTACCTTATGCTGTTCCAAGATCCTTGCGGTATCCTTTTCTTTCTGTGAAACACGATCAGCCAATAGCTTTCAGTGAAAATAGATTGATTTAATCATAAAAAAATCATAAAAGTATTGTAAAGGAATTGTGTTCTGAAACAATAGCTATTTGCGCAGGAACACCATGAAATTTGTACATTTTCAACTCTTGCATTGCGGTCAAATCATTCGCGGTGAATATCAATTTAAAAGTTGCGTCTTGGAGCCAGGGCTTTTGTGCGCTGATAGCAAACAGCATTCGTTCACGCGTATCACATGACTTATTGCTTCTGGGTTCGTATAAAACATAAAGCTGCAAGTTTGTGTTTGAGAGCAACGATAGCTGTAATCTGTAAAAGATGGCTTAAATTTTACTCTCCTCCACACACAACGTAATTGTATGAATTAAGAGTTCTTGACATGTTGGCATGCCATTTTCTAAACTACTTTTACGCCGTTTTTTGCCAGCTTGGCAATTAATCACCTTCCAATTTCCTTGTAGCAAATACAAAATGCCTGCATAGTTCATTGGAACATTTATTGCTTTAATACGTTTTGATGTTTTCTCTACAGTAGTTCAAATCATACTGCACTATTTTAAATTGACTAGAGTCAGTATTTATGTAGATATAGTGTTATTGAAGGACTGCATGATAGCAGCAATGGCTTAAGAAATGCTTCACATTGTTGTATAAGAGTTTTTACATCAGGCATGTCAAGAATCAGATAATGTACTGAATAAATATGCACAAATTCAATGCAATGTCTATATTTTCACACCATAGGTGTCAACTGCTCTGAAATAATTGGACATCAAAATTGCACTAAAGGGTGCAAACAAGGAGCTTGTGCACAAGTGTCCTCAACTTCCTACCGATGTGCATGTTTCACAGGATATACAGGCAAGTATGATTACAATTTTTGCTTAAAAATGAAAACATTCAGTTAGAAGACTGCTTTAGAAAGCAACTGTGAATTACGCACATCACAATAGAGTGCTATTCCTTCTGAGGCTTTTTTTTTACTGTTTGGCTTCATTTGACTCATTATGTTTTGATAATGAGTAATGTGATTAATGAAGGGTCATTTTGGATGCCTTCACAATGGCAGCGCAATTATGCAAACTCAAATCTGAGTGAGGCTTTCTCTATCTCTCTCTGCTCACATTAAGCTGTCTTTCCTAAGTGAAGAAGCGGATTTGAAAAATGGAACAATTGAAGCCATCGTATAAGAAAGCCTTCAGATGATCCTTGGTGCATAAATGTACGATTATTTAATAAAGACTTTGGCTGTGGCTTATTTGAGTGATATGCTCAGGTTGATAAAACTCCTCAATGGGCATTTCCTGTAGAAAGGAAACAGAATTAAACAATTTATGCTCCAGTGTCCTTCCCAATTTGTTTATAAGGCACGACCATGACATGCTTTTGTAAAGTAATGAGTCTCATTTGCTTCTATAAAACCATTGCTGGGCTAATGAGCATCTCACCCACAAATGTGCAACAAAACTTTCACCGTCCCTTGGGTGTTCCTGATAATAACATCATGATAAATTCTCCAGTCTGAGGTCCAGGTGGCCTTTGCTTGTTAATTAATTGACTTTTGTGTAGCAGCCTTTTTTTCAAGCAGATAGCAGCCTTTAATGTCATGCCTACAGCTTTAATGCGGAAGAAAAATGTCTAGTTTGTTTGACACAGATTTAGGACTATCACAGTTTATGATGAATTTCCACTTGAGATACTCACAGTAAAACGGCCATGGAACACTTGCAATCTGCATCACAAAAACTGGCCTCTTTTGAGAATACCATCAGCTTTAAAAAAAAAATCGAATATGACTTTTCAAGGGTCTCTAATGCTTTCAGACAGGCAGCGTCTTTTTGGAGGATCTGACTCGATTCCTTTTAGTTGTCTGAATGTAGCAATTTCATTTTTACAAACCCTTATCCACACCTTATAACTGTGTGGATTGAAATTCAATTTTGACTTCCTTTTTTTTTTCTTTTTTTTTTTAAGTACTGTATTGTCTATTTGTTCATAAAAGATTTTAAGCATATTGTTTATTCATAAATATCTATTTTATTTTTTTTAACCCTTTTTATTCTTTTAACATTGGCAAAATTTACAGTATTTTGATTGAACAGCAATGTATCAGGTTTCTTGTTCAAACCTGATTTGACTTAAAACTGATAACCTTCGGTCTAACACAGTGTTTATGTATTCAACCTGTTTCAGTCAAGTAGCTCGATCAAAAACAGGCATTCTAGAATTTTGCATTTAAGGAACACAATTCAGTTATTCATCCAGTTACTGAACAGTGGATATACTGTAAGTGAATGTCTAAATACAGTTAAGCATGCTTACGTTGTACTGTATTGTTTAATAGTTCAACACTGTGATAAAATGTACTACCTTTATAAGTACCTTGTCTGCGTCTGATTTGCCTATACCGTAGCCACATTTTGCTAATGATTCAGCTCAATTAGAAAGAGCTGTTGTGCCGTGACATCAGTACATCACCGTATATTCTTGGAGCACCTTGTAAGGAAGTGAAAGTAACTGGTCTCCAGTTCTGCTCTGTTTAGGCCCCCTGTGGGGCCAGCAGCTCTCTGACTTTGCCCAAGCTGTCACCCCATTAATCATAGTGAAGTTAACGGCTGGCCCGGTACCGACTGCCCTTACGGACCAGAGCCTATACACACATAATAATGAGCCCCACACGTGGGACACTTCAAATGAGATTTTCTTTTGATTCCACTCTCTTGTGTACCTTATTCAGCCTGCAAGGGGTGTTTGTATCTGCATGCTACGGAATTAATAGGATATGCCCTATTGGATACACTATTAATTTTGCTGTTCACCTGCCCCATGGTTTTTGTGGAAATGCAAATGGTGTAATTGTCTTTTTTCTGAGTGGTTTTATTAGGTTGGCCTCTGATTTGGATGGGTGATATCTCGGGGGAAGCGCACAGCAGGGTGTTTCGTATCACTGCTTTTATGATTTTCATCAACCTTCATGAAATCATCAACCTTTGAATCGTGTACCTATATGATGCGTTACAGTTTCAAAGACCTCCTACGAAGAAGAGTTGCCAAACAAAGATAGTTCTTGTGGAAGAATAAAATCATATGTTGAGCTTAAATTTTTTATAATGTCAAGAGGTTTTCATTTTTCACCCAGACAAACACTGCAGAGAGATGTAGAGTTAGACTGACGCCCAATGGTGTGTCCTCAAAAGCAGTTGGGCGCCTCTGAGAGTGATGACCTTTGCATTATCCTGTGAGCTTAACACGCTAGAATATGCTTTAAAAAACTGAACGACAAAAGGAAAGGAAAACACAGTAACAAGGAAGATAAATGAGTTAGCTCCTACTGAGGAACATGGAGGGGAAAAAAAGAAAAAGCAAACAGAGCACCACTAGGGAATAAAATCAAATCATGTTCACCTTGAACCTACAGTGCTGCATAGTCAAGTCTAAATTTAACCTGCAGGGAGCGGAAATCAGACTGATGTTCCAGTCCTCGGTTACCTTAGAGGAACCTGCAGCCTAGATGTACTCGGTCCAAAGCCTTCAGCCTGTTTGATTGGGTTGTTCGGTTCAGTGAAGATGGGGATTTAATTTGGACCCTTGAACCTCCATCTTATTAAAGCATTGAGAAAAGTAGGGGGTGCTTTGATTTGAAAGTAGGGGGCGCTTTGATTTAATTTTTCATCAGACCAAATGAGAGACGTTGGACTCCACGCTGAGACTGTCAGTACTGTTGATATGCTGGAGCAATTGTTTGCTGTCATTGCAGTCGTAAAGTTTGAACATTTGTTCTTGCTAAGCAGTCAGGAGCTAGTAGTTACAATGAAGATTTTCAGATTTTCAAACGTGTTATCATAAATTACGGATTGATTACATTGTGTTGCACAGAACCACTATAAAAAATTAAATAACTGGAGGAACTGGCAAATAAACGCATTCATTCTTTCATTGCAGGTACTTACTGTGAGCGAAAGAGGCTCCTCTGTGATTCAAACCCATGCTGGAATGACGGTCGCTGTGAGGAGACTGCTAATGGATATGTTTGCACATGCCCAGGGGGTTTCACAGGCCTCAACTGTGAGACCACCACTGAGGCTGACAGCTACTGCAAGTCCAACGGATGTCAACTGGATGAAGCTTGCGCCACAGACAAATTTGTGAGACCTTTTCCTTTTTTTAATTTTTTTTTTACATTGCTCATAATGATGTTGTTTTTTTTTGCCTGAGAGAATGTGATTAATTTGAAATGCCACATGCAAATTTCTGTGACACTCCTGAAGCAGATCAGCCTGTGTCATGTTGAAGGTTACGATAACCATTAATAATTGTTTTGATAGCAGAATGGGTATGGCATATGTAACAACTTTTTTGATTGGACTTGGGCAAGCTTTTGCATATTCAGTATAGAACAGAAACCGGGATTATGGGACATTTCTGCCATGTTCACTTAGAAATGTTTCCCTGGATTGTTACAGTTACAGTCTGCTGCTCATGAGCCATTACTGTAATGAAGAGACGAATTTAGAAGAAAGTGGGCCAGTAGCAGACTAATTGTCTTATGTGACCTTCATTTACTCTGTAGTGGAAATCAGCACATAGGCCTGTCCGTAGCAGATTCTCATGAGATGTTTTAACCATTTGAGGTCATGGACAGCAAAGAGAGACTTTAATCTCTCTCTAACACACATACACACATTAAATTGATTTGTTTGACATTGAT
The DNA here is from genome assembly GCA_032361145.1 of Enteromius fasciolatus. NCBI lineage: Eukaryota > Metazoa > Chordata > Actinopteri > Cypriniformes > Cyprinidae > Enteromius > Enteromius fasciolatus. The sequence goes on along the minus strand of JAUMHR010000063.1, from coordinate 16,309,755 downwards.
TTGGTCTGTCTGAGACATCCTCCTAAGAGAGCTCATCTGTATGAAAATGAAATAATCCTTCACGCCGCTCTAGAACTGCACCGATGCTTATATCAGTGGGAGTCTCCGTCTTTCATCCGGGATTGTTCTCTGTTTCTATTACTCATCTTTGAACGACTGAGTCAGAAATGTTATTGATGTCAGGATCGGTTAGTGCAAGCCGGAGAGCAGAACTGGCTAATGACTTGTCTATTGTACTGCTTTTTCAGCTTTGGATGCTCTGGTGCTGGTTATTTCCTTATTTTGTTCATGATCAGCTCAAAATTGTGTTTTAAGTCACTGAATTTGTTTGTCCTGTAGGTAGATGTCCAAGGTTAACAGCATGGAGGCTCCCGTTTTGCACATTTCCTCTAAAATATAGGTGCTTCTGTTGGTCTCAAACTAGGAGGCATTAAAGTCAGCAGTTATGGAACAGAATAACATATCAAAACACAAACTAAATCCCTCCAGCTTTAATCAAGTCTGTTTATACTTAAAACAAGTTCATGGGCTGTTACTTTTCCAATTATGGATTTAAAACAAAATTACCTTTCATGCAGTGTGAAACACAGATCTAAGTGAATGGAAAAACATTTTAAATCTGAAAAGAAATCTCTCAAAGGAAAGAGTCGAATCTGAATAATTCAGTCATTTTAAAACAAATCTTAAACCGTTTAATGTTAATGTCAACATGAGACATTAACATATTGCCCACCCACTTGTTACTGATTTTAATAATAAAAATAGAACAGAATCAGAACAATCACTGCAGATTAGCATCACGCCAAGGAGGGGTTTGGAAAAAATTTAGCATTGAACGATTCATTTGGGAGACGTTAAGCAAGTATGGTAAAAATAAATGCATATTATAATAAAATGTACTGTATGTCTTTTTTGACTTTGCATGCATGTTAACCTGTTGTTTGGGGACTCCCAAAACCAAAATTTTTACCTGTCACAACCCATAATATATAATATATTTTAAACACTTTGATTGGCCATTACATCAATGCCAACTTGTGTTGGTGTAAAACTAAATCAAAGCTGGATATTTTTTTTATTTGGTCTCAAAACTAGAAGCAAGACTCATAAATAAAGACTGTGATCCACTATGTTTGTTTATGGCTGAGTTACATAGCCAGTTACTGTCTTTGGGTTTCAAATGACCAGAAATGTGAGTTGGCAGTTCTCCTAGCACAAGTCCCTGCTCTGGCCACACACCAACTATATTTTGGAGGAAAAGTGTTAAGTGAAGCAAATATAAGGGTGTTCAAGCTCACTTTTAGTGTGTGATTAGATTTCGGCATGTTTCTCCACTTGACATGGAACTAACCTGTTCTTTTTTTTTGGTGTAGAATTCCACATGCGTGTGCATAGACCCAGAGTGCTCGGATCAGGCAGAGGTGTGTGGCTCTTTGCCCTGTCTCAATGGTGGCATCTGTATAGTTCAGAATGGCCAATATCATTGCAGGTAAGAATACAGAAAGATTAGCAGGATTGGTATTCTTGATCAAGGCATTTTTATTGTCATTTCTCTGGCCACAGTCACTTTAAACTGTAAGATTCTGGTCTAAAGTAATTTTGTATGAAGGTTAATAACCTTCGCTTATCTTCATCTTATTTTGAATGATTCTTTAGTTGGGCCCTATTTGCACAATGTGTAAAACACAATGTCCCTGTCTATGAAACTGGGCCAATATGATCTAATGTCTGTGAATAATTACCCGCAAATAATTCATATGAATAATATGAAACCTGCATGTCTCTTTGTGAGCGAATGGTTCTGTTTACTAGACACTAGAAACTGAAATGCGTGTGACAACCACAGAGTTTTCATATTCTGCCACCTCAATATATGAGTACATAAGAAAAAGCTCTAGGACTGCTCTGAGAGTCACTTCTTGAGTATTTTACAGTTTCTTTCAAGAACTACTATCATATCATCTTAAAAATGTAATTTTTAAACTTTCAATAAAATGCTGTTTCACTTGATTTGATTTAAAAATAATAATAATAATTTAACCATTGAAACAGAAAGTTGTAAAACTTAAAAATTTTATAAAACAGAAAGAAAAATGTAAATAGGAAAAAAACGAATTTGTGATAAAACATGAAACGGATATCTACCTTCGATTTGAACTAGTGCATGTCAATTAAAAATGTTGTCTGACTTGAGACAGTGCCACTTTCACGTTGCTGTGACAAGCCACTGAAGTACAGAGAGAGCAATTCGGGTACAGCTGGCTTGCTCAGTCAGTACAGCTTCTCCAGAGCGGCTGAACAAGCTCCGATGATGACACGGCTATTTCACGACTGGCCAGACTCAGTTATGACAACGATAAAGTGCATTTCATGTTTATTCTAACACCTTCACTTCCACAAATCAGGGTTTTTATAACAGTAGCTTTCTTTTCATGTAATCTTAATGCTGCACTATGCCATGCTTATCAAAATAAAACTGATGACACTTTAATAGTATTTAAATATCGATTTACTGAACTTCTTTCTTTTAGAAACTCTATTTCTGCTTGCTACAAAAGACTAAAATACCTGATCAAAAGACTAAAATACTAAAAATGTAGACCTGCTTGGTTGGTTAGTCCCAGTTCAAGGCTTTCTTGTTAAAATATCTAGTCAGAAATATTCTACTTTTGAACCAATTTGTGCTTTTGGGTTTGATGACACGTTTGGTTTAGTTAGTTAATTAAAGATATCACTTGATCAATTGCTTTGTACCACTGAATATCATGTACACTCTCAGAAATAAGGCACAAAAGCAGGCACTGGTGCAGTAACTTTTTAAAAGGTACACTTTGGTGCAAATATAGTACTAATATGTACCTTTAAAAAAACAATCTGGACCTTTTAGGCACAAAAATGTTCCTGTTGAAAAGGTTCCACCCCAGTGGCAGCTTTTGTACCCTTATTTCTAAGAGTGTATGCTGTGATTGTGTGTTTCTTCTTGGTATATGATTTTATTGGCCAGAAATGGGAATTTAGTCTGTAGTCTGAAATGTTCATAAAATTTCCAGTGGTAAGGTTCAATATTCAGCCTGTGACAGCTTTTGAATTACTTCCTGCTGATAATGAGGGAATCCGCTACAGTTTCGGCTGCTTTATGAGTTCTTCAGTCCTTGGGGGGTTCATAGCTATGTCTTCTCTTGCTCCCGCTCATCTTTCTAGTTTTTATTAGCAAAGATCACTTGAATCAATACATTTGATGGCCTTTCTGACTAAATGACAAACGGAAGATAAGATACGGATTGAAAGGGGGAAAATGAATTAAAAATTGAGAAAAAGCATGACTAGAGGATGATCGTGTGTGTGTGTGTGTGTGTGTAAAGAAAAAGGAGAGATAAAAGCAATAGCAGTTGGTCACCTGGGAGTCTGTGTTAATAATTGAGTGATCTTGCCTATGTGTGACAGAATAAGATCTCTGAAGTCTTATCACAGCAGATGGAAGGCTAAGATCTGACTAAAGCCAAAGAAACAAGAGGGTATTCTCTATATTTATGACATGCGTGGCAGAGGTTGAACATTTAACAGACATTCCTGTCATGCGTTTGCTTAAAGGATCTTTTAATGTTCCACAAATGTCACTAAAAAGCAGGATGGTCCTTATGAGGCACCTGTAGCATCTAAAGAAGACTAGAAGTCTATTTTTATATGTGGTTATGTTTAATGTCGTCTTCTTTTAGATGCCGACAAGGTTTTTCCGGAAAGAACTGTGAAGAAATAATTGACTTCTGCAAGCTGCTCAGTATTAAATGCCTGAATGAGGGCTTGTGTCTCAGCCTAGTCGGAGGATATAACGTAAGTAACCTATTTTTTTCAAATGGTTAATTTGTAGGATTAAATACATTAACAATTAATTTCAGATAGCATACTTTTTTTATGTTGCTCCATTATAAAGAAGGTAAATCAGAAAACATACTGCCATTTCATCACAACAAAAATCTCTCCCTTCTCTTAACAGTCTTGCAGTCACATTATAGAATCCTTGATTTATGCTTGTGTCTCAAGGTTTCAGCCATCCTCTTCTATTTCAATATCATCTTTCTGTCACTCCCATCAACAGATCTGGTTTTTGAGTGATGTGTCACAGTTATACACTGTCGATTGATGCAGTCGCATCTGTTTTTGTTATGAAGTGCTCTAGAATATGCGCTTCACATGAATTGATTTACTTTGAGTGCAATTTGTTAAACTATCAAAATTGGTTCATACGTGGGAAACTGACACAGTCATGTAAAGTGTTTGCATGTATAAATATAAATGCTGTTTTGATATAATGGTATATTATAATATTATATTACAAAATGTGGTCTTAAAAAAGATTTACATTCTCAAAAATAGTTTTCGAGTGTGTCAGCATTAACTTTGAAAAATGAAGTAAAAGTTCTCTATTTTATGTTACAGTAACGTTCCCGGGAAGCTCAAAATGTTTTCTTGAAGACTTCATGGCTGATATATATGACTTTACTTAAAATAACTCGGCGAGGAAAAAAAAAACAACTTTAGAAAACTGCACAGATACTGTTGTGCATTGGAATTTTTAAGCACTCTTTCTCTGCTGAAGTTTCTGCTATGTATATAAACATTGGAAATTATAAAAGCTGATTTAGTTAGTGTGCGGTTTAGAGACATCTGGTTGTTTAATTTCTAATCACTGTCATCCTTAATTAAAACTTTGACATAGTCCAGAAAACAGACCACATTTCTTCATTAGCAAATTGGTGAAGAATCTGTTGGTCACCAGCAAGATTTTCTCCATAAACTTCCTTTTCCCTTCCTTATGATTCTTAAACTCTAATATGCTAATTAATTGCCTTCGGAATAATGATTTTTAGAATTGCCAAGGACTTAATTAGATTAGTAAAACTTAATTTGTAGCCAGAAACATACATAACAAACAATAGCTTTTCTTCAAAAGCTTGAATGCAGCAAACTATAAGAGTATATGTTTATATGTTATTTTAATACACAACTGTATGCATTTAATGTTTTGCTGATTGATTTAATATCCAATAATTAATGTTAATGATTAAAACATCTTTTTCCCCAACAGTGTCTCTGTGCACCAGGATGGACGGGGGAGTTTTGTCAGTACTTGGATAACGCATGCTTAGCCTATCCAAACAGATGCTTGAACGGAGCCACTTGCATCAGTATGAGTCAGCCAACTGCACCCCCGCACTATATGTGCACCTGTCTCCCTGGATACACAGGTTAAAAGAAAACTATATCAACAAACTCCGGAATATGTTATCCTGATTTATGTTTGAGTTTGCACAGAGTTTGGCAGCAGATGCTTTTTAAAGCCACACTCGGATTGTTTGTTCTACAGTAGGATTGGAGAGGAGAATTATTGTCACGTTTTCATAACACGTCAGAGATTGCATAGAACAAAAGTTGTTTTCCTTTATATCAGCTATATCCATGGAATGAATATTATGAATATATAGAACATAAAATATATCTGCCAGTCACTGTATGTGTTATTCTGGTCACACTTAGACTTGAGGACTTCAGGAATGAATTTAAAGTCCATCTGAATCCTAATAAAATTACTGAATTTGAAGCAAGGAAAAAAAGCTGGATGCAGAATCAGATTTTAGAGGTATGAAAGAAGTATTATTGAAATAATATTTAAGGTTAACTTTTACAAAATGCTCCACTTTACCCAAATCCTTTTTAAGATAGCACTGATGTATAACCAGGGCATTTAGATGTCCGTATCATTTATATATTTTTATTTATTTATTAGTGCTGTCCAATGATTATTTGCCATTAATCACATCCAAAACAAACGTTTTTGTGTGCTGTACATAATATATGTGTCACGTTAGACGGCTGTAGCTGCTGTGGTGAAGCGTGAAGTGAGCTTCTTCAGTGGCACGGAAGACTCGGAAGGCAGAAATATAACTAGAACATTTATTTAACATAAAGAATCAAACAAAACCAACCACACGCAAACATAAACCATGAAGCAACGTTAACATCCGACATTGAACTTGAGACAGGGAATGACATAAATACACAGACCAATCAAAGACTAAAGACAATACACCTGGGAAAGACAGCTGGCAGATAATCAAACACTA
>JAUMHR010000063.1:16273337-16292086 GCA_032361145.1 Enteromius fasciolatus | reverse complement strand
TTCTATTCTATTCTATTCTATTCTATTCTATTCTATCAATATGTTGTTGTTGTTATTATATTACACTGCCGTTTAGAAGTTTGGGCTTGGAAAGATTTTTACAGTAAAAGCAGTAATATTTTGGAATCATTTTCTGTTTAAATATATAAAAATGTAGTATTTAGCTGAAATTTCTCATTATTTCAAGTGTCTCATGATCCTTCTGAAATCATTCCATATGCTGATTTTGTACACATTAAACATTTCTTTTGAAAATTTAAAAAGGACAGCATTTATTTAAAATAAAAATCTTTCATAACAATATAACTTGGATTTTTAATCAATTGAATGCATCCTTCCTTGCTAAATAAAGGTCATTCAAAAATGAAGTTGCATTATACTGTGTTATTCACTGCATGAAAAACCCTTAAACAAGGATCATTTAAAAAATACAGCACATTTTGGCAGACAAGCAAAGCATTGAATAGACATTACACAAAGTCAGTTTAGAAGTCTCTATATCATTTCTTCTTTCATATCATTGCACATCATTGGCTTTCAGTTGACAGCAAGTCATTTTGTAATAGAGTTTGTCAGTCTGTCTGAGGTAGATTAGGGGCTGTTCACATGGAGGTATTTTTGCATTCTGTCTGCACTCTTTTATTTCTTTTGTTGGTCTGTGTGCACATACAGTATATGATAGATTTCATTCTTCGGACACTCTGTCTAGCTGTTTTTGTACCTGGTACGTTTAAATTACAGTACATACGCTTTGTAAATTTTCTGGTAAAAAACCTTACAATACAGATTTACATTTTGTAGAAGTGACAGATTTCAACTTTAACTTAAAAAGTTTAATTTCACCTTGGCGTACTAATAAGCACCCTTTAAGGAGAGATAAGGTACTGTACCAAGATATTCATCTGATGGTACTGTCCCACAGACAATTTAAAAGTACATTAAGTACAGATGTACTTAATAATATCAACGATAGTGAACAAGACTGTTTATAGCTAAAAGTAAACAAATCTAAAAAAGGGCAAAATATGTAATAATATAAATAATCTCAAAGCTGGTTTGTTGAAGGCTTAGAACTCTTCATGAATTTTTAAAATCCTTATGGGGAAAATAAACAGGATAAAATACTTCCAGTACCAAGGTACTAAAAAAACCCGAAACCTTCACTGTTGCTTTCTACATTCTTGGTGTAAATGTTCTTATGCGTGCCATTTAGCAGATAGGAAATTATTAAAAACCTGTGTCAGAATCTCTCAACCTCCTTTATATTATTGGCAAAAGTTTCAAGTGCATTACATCTCTTGACTGTCTGAGCTGCCTGCACCACAGTGGTGTTTTCTACAAGTGCCGGAGATTAAAGAGCTGAGCTAACTTACATCATTATTCTACTCAGCAAGTGAGGATTTCATTTGTGGCTGATGATTTTACAACGTTTAATACCACTATATCAGTAAGCACATCTTCATTAGTCTACTTCCACTTATTTTCTGACATGTCTAAATGAGAGATTGCCAGTGATGTCCTATGCAAATGAGAAGCACACACTTGTTCAAGGACGACTTTCATAGATGTTTCTTGCCATGGTGATGTTTAGCGGAAGACATAAATGCATGACATTTGCAGAATTTACATCACTTTTAAATTATTTAACATTGCATGATGGGTTCATTTTAAGACAATTCAAAGACTGTGGATTTGGAGTGACTAGCTTCATGATATATCAGCTAAAGGCTGTTTGCCTCAAATTTTGATGGTTGTCATCACTTGTGTGACAATTTAGTTTGTGAATAGAGCCACAGACAGAATGAGGGGGAGTAGGCCGACCACTTGAGGGTAAATGAATGCAGGAAATAATATATCTTAATATTTCTTAACAGAAAATATTCTGTTCCTGTAGCAATCGAAGCCGCGAGCAGTATTATTTTAATATTATTGATATTTGATTATTGATAGTTCTTATTACATTTTTATTGCTGATTTGACATGTATGAAACCACCAGAATGGCCACTGAGTTGGACATAATTCACCCCCAAAAAATTTTTTTTGTGTGTTCTTTGTGTAAAATTCCATTTTAAAGGATTTTTATAGAGCACCTTTAATCTATTATATTGTCCTTTCCCTAAATTAAATCAGATGGCTTTCCAGAGAAACCATCTACCCTCATTGGTAAAAGCGTAATCCTGAAGGTGAACCTTCTTACACAATGTGTATCTAAAACACTGACAATAATGAAGAGTCCCTCTTGCTGTTCAGTAATCCCCCATATTGCTTCCAGAACTGCGGTGACAAGCGTTGCTAGGTTGCTCAGTCATGACAGATCTCTAGGTGGAACTGACAAAGTCCTCCCTGTGTAACATGCTGGGTCTCCTGCAGAGCTCTAATGGGATCACATTTCTTCATGGTTAAAGAAGATACAGAAAGTTTTTTTTTTAACCATGAGCACTCTGTGTCTGACTTGCTAGTGGTTGTTGCTATGAGCTTCCAAGGCAGAGCGGACCAGTTAGCAAGAGTGTCACATTTAATTTAATGCTAGTGTTTGTTTGCATCTAGCAATAGTGACAACTTTCTGTGTGGCTCAACACTCAAAAACAACAAATATTGTATTATATTTTTATAGTATTTAAGTTTTTCATACGTGTGACAGATGCAACTGCTATATGCACATGCTATATTTAATAAAATATCCAATGAAAATTATATATTTTTACATTTTATAATAAAATGTATACCTTGGTTAACCTTCATTTTCAGCATCAATTTTCTTTTTAGAAATCATTCAAATCTGCTCATGTAGTGCTCGGGCCCCCCCCCCCCCCCAAAAAAAAAATTGACCCCAAACTTTGATATGAAGTGTTTTGCTTTATTTTTGATGCATGAAGAAAGTACATTATTGATTTTTTTTTATCTAATTAATATTTTTGTGTTAAACTATTTTGTGACCTGTCCAGCCGCTTTTCTGTTTTCTGCATTATTTCTTTCTCTCATTTATTTTGATAAGTAGTCCTGATAATGCCATTTTCTTATCCAGACATGGATGGATGAAAATACAAAATGTGAAAATGTAGCCCAATCCACTGATTAGCACAAATATCCTGATAAGAGTCACTGTGTGATAGATCTTAGATGGCCATTGTTTGTGTCTGTGTTTGGGGTCCAATCTGAATAAATGTGCGTCAGTGTGATGATTTTGCTTTGATCTGGGCTGTGCCAGGATTTGTCACTGACTTGCTTAATGCAATAAATCAGAGAGGCAATGACTGCCTCTTATTAAACATGATTAAATGATCCAGTGGGTTGAGTCTGTGTGTGCCCGCGGAGCTTTCAGAATCAATAACAACCCTGTAAAGCTTCTTTTGAGTGGAAAACAAAGTCCTACAAATCCTAATTGCCTGTGGGATTAAACTAACCAGGGGGACTGTAGTAATGACTCTGTTCTGCTGTGCACGCTTTGGCAGCCATCTCTGTGAGATAAATCAAAAGAGATATAAATCAGATTCTGCTAGAACATAACTGTGTGGAGCACAATACGAACAGGTGACTCTTAATATGATGTCCGATGCAATGCATTTCTCTTTTTTTCTTTCTTTTTTTTTGCTCTGACGAGATAAAGTGCCATTTCTGGTTCATAAATTCAATTAAATCCTGCCCCTTTTTACATTTGCATGTTATGGGGCAGATCCAGTTGTTGTGTCATAAAAGTGCCGTCGAAGTGAAGACGATTAAACATTTCATTTGCACAATTGCACTGCCGCATTTCTCTTTTCACATATCGCTGGCTGAATGAAGCCCTCTGCCAGTCAAATTATTATAAGGGTGCTTATGATCCACAGAAATGTAATCAAAATAGTTTGATTTATTGTTAGATGAATCCACGTGGAGATACTATTAGTGCCTCTTGAAAATTAAAATAAATTGAAACTACTTACGAGGAATCCCATGTGTGAGGTTAAGAGGATGAAACTTATATAATATTTTGATATAACCTAAAAGCATACTGTATATTTATATAAAATATCTTAACAACAGAAGAAATTACAAACATCACCTCCTGTAAGTATTTGTGCAAACCTGTGCTGTCCATTTGATTTAGTTATTTAATTGCATTCTCATTCTTTTATTTAGTTCATTAGGTATGTGTTTTTGTTTTGTTTTGCCGCCTGATTGAATCTGAATGCACCCAAAAATCAATAACGCTGATTAATCGTATTGTTACCATGGCAGCAGCCGCATATGCAAGCGGTGTCTCGGGTTTGATAACGTCGTCCTGCTTGTTAAACCAACTAAATTACCCCAAGTCATTTATATCATTAAGTTGAGGGGGGAAATAAATCCTTACAATTTGCCAATAATTTCTTGGCTCAGTCGATGCCCTACCTGTGAGACACATTGCTGATTAAACCTTGATTGCGGGCGAGGACTGCTATGCATTATTAATGAAGTCAGGATAATTGTCAGATTTTATGACATGGGGAGAGGTAGAAATTGGTTCCATGGTCAGTTTGAGGAATGATGAGAATTTGCCCACACCGATGGTGCTGATGGCCCAGCATTAGTCACGGGCCTCCTGCAGCCTTAGCCTGTGACAGAGCTAATGATAGTCATTTTGTAGCGTGACCAAGCGCTGGAAAGCATTTATGGCGGCATAAAATGTCCAAAAATTTGAGGCCTGCGCTTTCTCCACTTCACGCTTTCTACCTTTTCTACCTTTTTAAATATAAGCTATGTGCAGAAGAAAGTGTGTTTAATGAAAACACTTTTCCATGTGTTTTAAATGTAGAACATATGTGTTCCCTTTTGTCCATTTGGTCATTTCATTTAACTAGTTTGGACACAGTTCTGTCATTAGCCAATCTGGTTAACAGTTTTAAGACAATTGTCCCAGGAAGATTTGCAAAAAAAACAAACAAAAAAAACATACTGCATAGAAATATTTATTAATCAAATTACTTTGCACAATTTCAATCAATATAGGCACTTAAATAAGATTGGGAATATGCTAACATCAGATATAGGCTTAGTTGTGTATATATTGAAAATAAATGTAATTTAGAAACTGCTAGCCTATTTGACAAGCATTTCACACACATAAAAATATGGTAGGTTGCACATTAATAACATTTTTAAATAGCATTTAGTATTTTCTTATAAAACATAATCCAATAATGTTTCGTTTTATGATGATAAAAAAAAAATTCTTGCGTGTGTGCGCATTTTTAAGAATATTGAATTAGTGTAAATTGTAATAAATTAGCAAAGTTATGTTACTGTATATTAAATGCTGTATTTTAAAGGTGCAACATACAGAATGGCTTATAGGCTATACTGTAAATATAATCACTCACGTTTCACTGTTTGCTTCATTTTGTTATGTGATAGCAATAAATATGTTTTTCTTCAGATGCAGTTTGTTCAACAAGAAAACTGTTATTGTTCTACCTTCCTTCTATCCATTAAATTTTTTTTAGGCTGAAAAAATTGGGCCACTCTCATTATACTTAAAGGATGCCCAATTCTAGAACACGTCAGATAACTGGGACATTTTGCATGTGATGTAGACATCACTCAGAACATCTTTTAAGATGTTTTACTTGTCTTTTAAGATGTTCTACTTTGATTATGATGCTGTTTTCGAGGTGACTTCCAGTGCAGACAGCGAGGCTGCTCAGTAGGTTTTGGTATTGAGCCAACGTGTCTTAGTTTTGCCTCCATTTAGCTGCAAGCATTTCTGATGTTTGGCACTGATGTTTAGTTGCATCCAAATTTGCTCCATGGGGTTGAGGTCAGGGCATCCACAACCATCCAACAAAATATTTCTAAATGAACCTCTTTTTCTGCAACTCAAAAAGCAAGCAGAAATCCTACAACAATGTAGCATGTGTTGCTTTTACGGAATGTATTTCTCTATGTAAAGCTTAAGGGAATTGCCTTAACAATGAAAACGTATTATTTCTCCTTCTCCAACTGTACAGCTGGTACTGTGCTTTCGGGCAGGTAGAGTTCTCCTGGCAAATCCAGATTCATCCTTCAGGCTGGCAGATGGTGATGAGTGATCCATGACTCCAGAGAATGGATTTTAACTGCTCAAGAGTCCAGTAATAGTGAGCTTCACACTTGTGCAGCCCACACATGAGCTGGTTTGTGGCTGCACAGCTGTTGAAACCCATTTCATGAAGTTTCCTTCGAACAGTTGTCAAGCTGGTTTTGCTTCCAGGAGCTTAACGTTGAATGCTTAATGTTGCTGCAACACCTTCAGTTAACCAGAAAAGTGTAGAAACGGGGCTGTCTTCAATTTATGACCAATATGACCCTTGCCTGCATTTGTGACAAAAATGAAAGGGGCTAGAATAGCTTAACGTGCTAATTAAAAGGGGTTCGCTGCTACTTCTTCTCATGTAGTGCACCAGCAGGTTGTGTGCTTTACCGAAAAGCTGATATATTTACTTCATGTCATTCAAGAGTAAGTTTTGAGGGCAACCACTGTAAAGTGAAGCAAATTCACAGTGGTTCTGCTTTCTGCACCAATAATTTTACTTGGGTTGATCTAACAGGGGGGTTATGCATGCATGTACCCTCAGGGATTCATTTCTAAGTAGCTCTTGTAAAGAATGTTTTGATTTATTCAGATTTATTTTATTATGTTACAGCAAGCCAAACTAATCAATACTGTATGTGGCTTGTTAGAGCGCAAAAAGCAAAACAACAAAGATCTAAAAATAAGCCCATCTCCTAGAGGAAATTTGTTAACTCAGCGTTGAGTCACATCATTAATGGAATTATTTGAAATGCAAATATTGGAGCGCAAGAGGATTAACAAGTTGTGTCCAGCAAGTTGCAGGGAAATGTTTCTGTTTTATAATAATAATAATGAACTGTTGAGCTTTAGTTACTTCTCTACCATATAAAGCACAGCATCTTATTGTGTAGCTGAGGTCTTTTTAGAATAATCACAGGCGGAATAAGGAGAGAATGGGAGAAATTACAACAATTAGCATAGCAGCTGTAGAAAATTAACTGCCACCTTTCAATTAAAAGAGGCAATTGTCTCATTGGCAAAGCCATTACCATTTTTACAGCAGTGTTAACTCTTCAACTCACGTGCACATTGGCTGGACAGTTGTTTTTAGCTTTTTATAGTACGGCTTGATCTGAAGAGGCCAAACTTGTAGAATAGTTTTCATGTTTTATTGTTGATTTGACTAGCAATTTAATGGAACCTGGAAAAAAATGCTAGTAATCATGTATATTTTAGTTTGTTTTACAACATTTTTCTGCTTTTATATCCGTATGTTTATTTCTTCAAAGGATGTTTAGGAGATATATTAAACATCTTTTGGCACTAGGTAATAATGTAGTCCAAAAATCAATATTTAGACTGAATTATTTTCTGCTTTAAATCTATGGCCCACCAAAATCTTTAAGGGTTGTAATTTTCACAGCTGTGTTTTCCAGGATTGCACTGTACAGGTTGACACGCAGGAGAATATAGAGGCTTTCAACATACGGACAAGCATAGATTAAACGCTAAAGAGTGTCAGCATAGCAGTCCCTCTTTCAGTGTTCCATGAGCATTGTGCACACTGACATTACAGAGACATCAATGTCTCGGCAGCATGCTCTCAAAGAGGAATGTTGGTAGTTCAGATCTCCCATCGATTATACTGAAAGATTCACAGGCCTTCTCTGCTTTGAACAGCTGTCTCGATGTTAAAGAGATGCCTCCTTGCAGTAAAAGAGGAAATTGGACATTTAGTATTAGTATGTCTTCTTTAAACGGCCTTTGACCCTTTCGTAGAATAATTTTCTATTATTATTTTTTAATCTCAAGACATTTCATATTAAGCATGTTTCTGTAAGAGTTAAAATATAATATTAATTAGTGTAATAAAATTATTGGGTAATACACAGTGGGTATATTGTCCTATTTTTGTCATTTATTATACATGCCGTTTTTATGGCATTAATTAAAAGGACTCCAGGGAGCATGTGTGCATTCATTTGCGAAATGTATTTTTCACACTTCACTTTCACACTTCTATTTAAGTGAGGAACATAAAAGATAGGAAATGGAAAATCACTGTTTTATAATGAAAAATATTGATAATGGGAAGTGAAATATTGATGTTGGGGTATAGTCATAACAGTATTTCCCAAAATGTGAAACGCTACAAGACAAAATAAAAATCTGTTTTCATGCATCCGTTTTATTTATTAATTTCAACAGATTTTATTGAAATTACTGTTGCTTTATTGTAATGAAAAAGATATTTTCAAAACATTGTAGAGGGAATAAAAAAGCAAACACTTCCAATTCAAGGTGTTGTTTACTCTTCAGTTGTTGGCCGTCTCAGATTAGCAATGTCAATTACATGCCACTTGATTGGAGCTTTGATGACAGGACGTGTTCTTGGGTTGTGACCTCTGCATCACTTGAGTTGTTGTGCTTTTTTATCTGCTGCCTCTCCAAGATAAGAACTGTTCCACGGCTGTCCCTGATTGCACATCTCTGGATAAGGTCTTCTTATACTCCAGCACCCGGAATAGTCGGAGAGGACAGACCTATTTCAAATGCCCACCAGGTGAAATACGGTTCCTATAGGACAGATTTCGATTTTTGTGTAAACCGCTTTACTGGTGAGGTTGGCTTAAGTTTTATTAGGTTTACTTCATTAAGTTTATTGGCATGATGTATCCGTTGAAAGGTCAAGGTCCCAAGAAATACTAAATGAATACAAAACAACCAGTTCTGAGTGAAGGTTCATATCCTTTTCCTATTGCATGTTAATCGGCTGGCATAATATCTGGGTTTTATGTCTGTTTATGCCACTTCTTGAGGATGTAAATGCATGAAGTGCCAGCATTTGGCAAGAGTGTCAACTGAGGCCTGACAGCTGAATAACTAATGCTCAAGTGTCTCCATTGAGCCATTGCACATCAATCAGCTCTTTCATCCCATTTCACACAGGATTCACTGGACATGACTGCTCCATGCCGGCTACGGGCTGCACTTCCAACCCGTGCGATACGAAGGGCACTTCCATGTGCGAAGAGCAGCAGGGTGGTTTCAAGTGCGCGTGTCGCCGTGGCTATACGGGCCCATATTGTGAAACTTCCATCAGTCACTGCGTTGAAGGATTGTGTCATCACGGATCAAAGTGTGTGGATGTCCCGCTGGGCTTCGTGTGTGAATGTTTGCCTGGTAAGAATGATTTGGTACGGCCTGTCTCCTGCCAGTCTCTCTGTCTACACCTTCACTAAAGCATCCATTTAACCCTCACCCCATTTTCCTCTCTTCCTCAGGGTTACGAGGACGATTCTGTGAGGTAAACATTGATGACTGTCTGGATAAGCCTTGTGGTGCGCTCAGTATCTGTAAAGATGGTATCAATGCCTATGACTGTTTCTGTGCGCCTGGGTTCGTCGGTAAGTCCACCACAAGCAATTTTCTAGAGCAATTTCTGCTTTGCCCAGTTTTCTAACATTCAATTCCCCTCTGTTGAGCCGTGTTTAAAAGGTCTGTGGCCTCAAATCTGCTCCTGTATTGTAAGACATTAGTTGACCGTCTGCTTATCAAGGGGTATTTCTTAAACCACATTACCCTGCTATCACTTTTTTTGCCATCCCAGGAGTGTTGTTTTTTTCTTTCATAGCACCTCATCATTAGCTGTGAGTTATTTTATTTGAAGGGGCATCATGGCACCCCTGTATTTGCAAGGAAATCCCTAATGAAATGAACCTTTCCCCTTCTTCTCAAGGTAATAACTGTGAGATTGAAGTAAATGAATGTCTTAGTCAACCCTGTCAGAATGGAGCTTCCTGCTCCGACGAGCTTAACTCTTTCAGCTGCCTCTGTCCTGCTGGGACGACAGGTACGTAATTTCTTTCTGCAGTTTCCTGCAGAGTTTGGGTGATGAAGGCCTCAGTTACATTTTGAAACTGACAACCATGTTTAAATTCAGGATTGAATCCTTAAAATTAAATTTCCGGATGGTTACACAGTACAGGAGTCTCTCCCCAGCCTACAGTGATAATAATAACCTTAGGAATGTTTTGGCCTTTTGAAGCTTTTAAAATTTTTTATTTATTTATTTTATTTATGTATTTATTTTTTATATAATATGTGTGTTCTGTGTATATTTCTTATGTATAAAAATACACATGTATTTTGAAAATATTTACATGTCTATATTTATATTCATATAATTTATATCATCTATAAATTTAGCATTTTTTATATACATGTATGTTTGTGTATTGTTATACACATAATAAACACAGTGTGCACACACATTATGTAAACAAAAACGTTTATTTTGGATGCGATTAAAGGAATAATTCACCCAAATATGAAAAGTCTGTCATCATTTACTCACCCTTAAGTAGTTCCAAATCTGTATGAATTTCTTTAAATTGTTTTTTGTTTCTTCATCTATATTAGCCTTTCTAACAGGGGACAAAATGAGAGACAATTAAAATTAAAATTAGCCAAAAAAGAGAAAATTAGATAAATCAGCCATTGTATTAGAAATACTCATGTAGGTGCATTAGCCATTTTTCTGTAATTTTATGCAATTTTACAATTTCATTCCATTTAAATGCAAAAAAAACATTGCTTTATATTAATAACTGTGAAAACATGTCATCACAGTCTGTGAGAAGGGTCCATTGTTTGATCCAGTAGCTGAAAGCTTGTTCAAACAAATAGAGCAATGTTTTTAAATCGCCACAGAGAAGTTACCCTGCAAATGGCTTACTTATAGTTGTCTCAGCACTTTCAACTGAGATGGAAGTATTTTAATATAGAAAAAATTACACACTTCAGCGTGATGAGATATGATCATTTAGTGTGTCATGTTTAGTTTACAAACAACCCTTTAGAACAGAGGGGCACTTTTAGCTCTTATCCAGCCACATTAAATTTCTATTCCGAGTGTAATTTCCACTTAATTCTTTCATGTTCATGCAAATTGGAAAGGAAATAGGCTCATTTGGTGGTATGAGTCAACTCAAGCTCTTGATATATTTTAGGAACCTCCTGCCCAACGGAATGTAAATTCATATACTTTCATTTCAAACCAGGAGGTGCATTGCTCGAAGGCTTAAAAGGGATTTTAGATTTGTTTTTTTCTTTTATTCTAGATTCTTTGTGCGGTGAAAACTTCAGCTTATAATTGGTTGGCATGGGAATTTCTACGACAACTTTCATTCTTATTTTCTTCTTTTTGTGCGCCTTTCTCTCTTTCTCTCATTTCTCAGGCAGCTTATGTGAAATAAACATAGATGAATGCCAGTCATTACCATGCATAAACAACGGCACATGTTTGGACCTCACCGATGGCTTTATATGCATTTGCCCTTCAGGTTTCTCTGGTGTGTCTAATGTTTAGAACATTATCGCATTGATTACCTCTCCTTTGCCTCTCTTGCTCTCATGGGAGCCAGTGCAAAAATATGACTCCACATCTTAAAACTATACATAGTACCCAAATACTGAAATGCCTCAAGTACAAATGTCTTGTCATATTTTTGTCTCTTGTGGAAAACTTTTCTTAAAGCTATATGGCTTTTTTTCCAAAATGTTCAGATTTTTCTTCTTGATATTGTGCATTAAAGGTCCTGAGTGCTCACTGGATGTTGATGAGTGTGTCTCACATCCCTGTAAGAATGGAGGCACCTGCATTGACCAACCGGGTAATTACTACTGCCGATGCGCGGCTCCATATAAAGGTAATGAAGACTGAGGGACTGGGGTGAAGGGTGAAGAAAAGCAAAGTTAATTAACTTCAGAGAGCATTCCTCTCACCTGTCTGAACTCATGCAGTCTGTATTGCCACATCAAGGCATCTTTATTGCCCATTTAATAATTCCAATTAAAATCAATTTAAACTATAAATGGCTATTCAAATCTGCAATTTAAATGTATATGAATTAAAATAATATATAAATTGGTGGTGTCAAAATCAGCGTGTTAACGCATGCAATTAATTTTTTGAGATTAATGCGTTCAAAATATTTAACGTAATTAACGCAGGGGCATGGCTAGGATTGGTCACCCCACTCACAACTGCTGCTTCTTTCACTTTTTCTCTTGACAAGAAGTGCATTTATTCAGTCGCAGAACGTCTTTACTACCACATCAAATGGGAGACATTTCAAACGCGCGTTCCACCTCACTTCAGCGCCAGGCAAACGGTACTGTGCTTGCAGCGTGCGCTCTTCAAATACATGCTCAAAGATACCAGAGCACGCTGTAGGTTGTATCCTTTCATTTCAAAGCGCGAAATAAGCTACGTGCATGCAACGCCGTGGTCAGTTAAGTCATGAAGTTGCCTTAAAACTGTGCAAGTGTGTAATATTAAAAAAATTTACTTTGTACATTTGTTGTTTGTACATTAATTTAATGTTTGAATGTGAAATTATTGCAATATAAAAGTATATTTATAAAACGTTACTGTTAGTTGGAATTAATTGCGATTCATTTCAGAAAAATATGCAATTCATTTTTATCGATTGACAGCCCTAATATAAATATATATTAAAAAATAATGTGAGAGACTGATACCCTCAACATATGTGTTTCATTTACTAAGATTTTAGTCAGTCAGTCAATCAATCACTTTTATTTATATAGGGCTTTTAACAATACAGATTGTTTCAAAGCACTGAACATTATCAAATAGGAGAATAGAGTGATGTAATAATGTATAATGACGAGATTAAAATATTTATTAAATGCAGAGACGGTCTCTGTAATCAAAATGAAGATAATCACTAGAAATTAGGTGAGAGGCGACAAGGACCCAATACCCCATTCGTAAAAGTATCCTGTTAGCCTCACAATTGACTTACTGTTGAACGTTTTGGTGAGGATAAAGTAATGTAGTAAGCCTTGTATTCATATACACACATTACGGTATGCTGGTTTAGTTCAGAGGTTGATCGAATCAGACCTAAATGTCAGGACAAATTCCCCCTAGAGTGCTGTGCTCTTTGCCCATGTTATTCAGATTAGGAAACTGCAGAAGCTATCTGCTGTGTGAATACACCTGTTTTACACAGCTACGTTTTGTGCATTAGTAGGATTTCTATGTTTTATTTTTTGTGTATGTTTGATGCTCAGCTGGCCAATTCCAAACACTGAATGCAGCTCATATAAAATCGATCAAGCAGCTCAGTCATCGCTGCTTATACTCAAACAGAGATCACGGATCATGCTTCCATTAGATGCGCAAATTAGGTTGTCAGGGATAATGATGATATCGGTTATTCTGTTTTGAAATTGAGGAAAAAAGGCACAGGCGGCTTCACTGCTCTGAGAAATGTGCATAGTGTTTATGTGGAGGGATGCTGGGAACATTAACCTAGCTATTACACAGCTATCCTTTACTAAATTATCGGGTGTCTAGTAGGGTTGGGCGATTTAATTGTCGATTTATTCATGCGCATTTCGTCAGTAAAGTCGGATCTTTGATTAGCGGTAAATCTCAATCAGCTGTTTTTAAAATGAGCAGCAGTTGATACATAGAGCCGTAGATCTTTAGCGTCTTCAGAATCGAGGGTGGTCGGGGGCTCCATCGTCAGGCTCCTAGAATTGTGCTAACTCCTCCTGTCCCTTGTGATGCCCCTGCATCATAGATTGTAAAAAACATTGATGTTGTTTCCGGGACATCATCCAAGAGCGTTTTTGCAGCTAAAAGTAAGCGGAGCCAACCATCGCTATGTTGGAGTCGCGTCACTTTCAGATTATTGAAAATGGACAAAGAGGCGGGAGCTGGTTGATAAAACCACGCCCACCTAGCGTGACAGTGGTGACAGCTATGGCAATCCACCTGTCACTCAAGTTGCTGCGCCCTTAATTATGCAGAACTTTAAAGCTTAATATAATTTAAAAGGATGAGTTATAAAAAAAACTTCCCCCACCTAACAGTTGACATGAAGGGAAACATTAGCTATATAGACTAAAATAATTTTTGAACCAGGCTGTAAACATGTTTTTTTCTGCTTTAAAGTTTGACATTTTAACATGGGAAGTCTAAGGGATTGACTCCCTTTTGCAGCCAGCCTCTAGTGGCCAGCCGATGAATTACAGTTTTAGTCACTTACATGTTGGCTTCAGGATAGAGAGCGGAAGGTTGCCACTAGCCCTGTATACATACATACCAGGCCTGAGAGGAGGAAGAAAAAATATTTGTGAGATCAGCATTACTTTAAAACCACTCATAACTCTAGTCAGCAGGTTAAAGATTAAAAAATAGATATGGAATAAATTTTTATTTTATTGTATTTTAAAACTTTCAAAACTGCTCTTGGGCCTACAGCAACCCTAGGTGAAACTGCACTTTATTAATGTCATTTCTATTCTGTATTTAAAAACTAAATATATAAATAAATCCTTATGTAGTAACCATAATTGACTGAAAAAGTTGTTATATTGATTGTTTCATTTAAATTAAATGTTTTATTTTAATTAATTAGATTTGTTTATGAATTTTAAAATAAATAATATGGACAAAAAATTATTATAAAAATATTATTTGTGCCTCTGTCTTGAAAAAGTCATGCAAATTCAGTAGGCAAAATATGAATCTTTTTAGAAGTGACAGGGCTGCTTTTGACTTAAATGTGGCAATAGAGGCCTTTTAAGTAATTAATTATGAGAATTTGTAGAGTAAACAAACAGTCAGACATTTTCTGTTGTTGTTTTTGTTGCAAATGGAATTGTATTTTTCATTCTGTAGCCTATTTGGAATTGCAGGGATTAACTGCGAGTTGCTGCCCTGTGAGGCCTTTAATCCGTGTGATAACGGGGCAGAGTGCGTGGAGGAGGCTGATCCCATCCTCTTCCCTCTGGGTTTCCGGTGCCGATGTCGCCAGGGTTTCACGGGGCCCCGCTGTGAGATCAACATAGACGAGTGCAGCTCCAACCCCTGTCTGCACGGCTTCTGTTACGACGGTAAATACTGCAGTTATATCTCAGCCTTGAACTCTCAAACACACAACGTTTCCCTTCAGCCTGATTAGCACACTGATACTCTAGAAAGGCACTGTTGGTTTCCCCCTTTGACAGTGTTAGCCATGATTTAGTTTAATAAGTAGTTTTATGAGACACAAGTTGCTTCATTTAGTATGACCAGGCCACATTTGCTTTGGTGTGCTCTTGACAAGTGTCTTGCTCCAGCTGTGAGGCAGGATCCGTAAGGCATAAATGCTGCTTTGTAATTTGAATAATGGATGATAAATGGCAGAGTTAATACAATCAAAGCCCAAGGCAGGGTGTTGTTCTCCCTCAGCAATCCAATAAGCTGTTTTTGCCCTTTTGTGTTGCATCTTCTGCATAAATCATTACAAAAGCCATAGATCAAATACATGTTGTCGGTTAAAGATTACAGATTGCAAAGCACCAAATATGCCTTTGCAATGAGATACTTTCCAATTGAGACACACTTGATGTTGTTGTATGTAGGCTGAATGGTCGGTTATTGCATACAACCCTCCAACCAATGGAAGACAGGCAAAGTGTTCAGGAATCCTGTTTGATAACCGTTTTTATTATTGCATACAACATTTACACCTTCACCTTTAAGACATGCTGTATGTAGCATAAAGCTTTTAAAATGAGTCACAGAAGATGTTTTCTAGTTGAGCGTAATTCATTTGGGTGATAAAGTTTTAATTCCATGTAGCGTAGTGGTGGATGTCTTTGTAGTGACACTGAAAGAAAGACAAACCTTGAGTTGTGTAAGAATTTACAGCTTGTTTAAAGAGGTTGTAAACCATCTTCTAAAGTTAGCAGAAAATGCTTTCAAATTCAACATGTTATCCAGTGTGCTTTTTGTCTGAATAATTTTGCTATCAACTTGCTAACCATCCTGCTTTAGGTTTATACATTGCATGCTTTAAATGGATAGATATTAATGTTTTCCATTCTGACATTTTACTATTTTCCAAAAGTCTTTGGAAAGATCTTTAGAGCAGTGGTTCTCAGCTAGAGGCCCAGGACCCACTTTGAACCTTCAGGCATTATCAGTTACTAAGTGCACCTTTGAGGCAAGGTTACTGTACATATTCTTTTGTACTAGACTAGACAATAGTACATGTACATTGTTGTTTCTCAGATGAGTGCAGAAGTAGAGAATTAAACTTGTTATCTTTGCAATGCAATGCAATGCAATGCAATAAAAAATGAGAAAAAGTTTAAAAATCAAGGCAGCATGATGACTTAATGTTCCTGTCTTTTCTGAGCAAGAGTCTGTCTTCTGCACTTTAGCCAACTTGGATGTTTTAAATGTCTCCTTCAGTCAGTAAGCTCTAGTAAGAGCAGTTGCTGATCTGCAAATTTTCAATTAGCAATACTAAAAATGTCCATTTGTCTCCATCATGCAGTTTTAAATGACTGCTTGGTAAGGCTGCAGGCCTCTGAGGGAGAAGACCTCTTGAAACATAAGATGCTTCTTTTTGGCCACAAGTAGATCCACAATAACAATGTAAGTCAATAACCATCAATCAAACAATAAGATGGTCATTGAACATCAAAGCACAACAAGAAACTAGCAGTGATGACAAAAATAAGAGCATCATAAAATGAAACCCCAGGCAGTAAAACAGTAATCCTATCGCAGTAACTTTTGAATGAATACATTCTGGGAGCTCTGTGTGTTCGATATACAGTATATTAGGCATTTGTACATATACTAATATAGCTAAAGACTTTATTTTCATCTGAGTGTAAATCATTTTAAAGACATTTTTCAAAGTTATTGTTCATGTCTTTGTGTGAAACGTTTTTTAAAGGAATAGCTCACCCAAAAATCAATTCAAGTGGAATTAAGCAAAAAAACTCCATGTTTGTAAGAAACAAATCCATCATAAAAGGCATTTTTAACGTACATAACGTGACCCTGGAGCACAAAAGCCAATTTTGTAGCATGTGTATATTTGTAGCAATAGCCAAAAATACACTGTATGAGTGAAAAAGAATTTTCTTGTATGCCAAAAATCATTAGGATAGTAAGTAAAGATCATGTTCCATGAAGATGTCTTGTAAATTTCCTACCGTACATATTTTAAAACTTAATTTTTGTTTGCTAATATGTATTGCTAAGAATTTAGAGAATTTTTAAGGCGATATTTAGATTTTTTTGCATTCACAGATTCCAGATTTGCAAACAGTTATATCTCAGTCAAATACTGTCCTATTCTAGCAAACCATGCATCAATGGAAAGCTTATTTTTTTTCAAAAAAAAAAACTGGTTTTGTTGTAACATATTGCTGTCTCCAGTGAAAAATGCATCTTGGATGAGTAAGGAGCGATCAAGCACTGTTTACACGCAAAAACAGTTCTAAACATATATGGTTTATGGTGGAGGGAATGTGAGGGAACAATCGAAGATAGACTTTTTCTAAGAAGCGTTAGTATGGATTATGGATATGTAAGCAACAGTTTGAATCGTATGATGAATTTGTTTGTCACATGAGGAAATGGGAAAACAACTACCAAGCATAATCACACCTTACTAACCTATACTATACATGCACCTTACTTCTG
Organism: Enteromius fasciolatus; assembly: GCA_032361145.1. Taxonomy (NCBI): domain Eukaryota; kingdom Metazoa; phylum Chordata; class Actinopteri; order Cypriniformes; family Cyprinidae; genus Enteromius; species Enteromius fasciolatus. The sequence continues at coordinate 16,274,545 of JAUMHR010000063.1, read as the reverse complement.
ATTTTCTTGCCATTTAGCACATGCCTTTTATCCAAACTGACATGTAGTTCATTAATTGCACTCCCAGAGCAACCTATAGCTAAGTACTATGCTCTGAGGTAGAATAGTGACAGAGATGAAGAACGATTTTGTAACCAGGCAACCAAGTATTCCTAGTCCACCTCTTGAATTCAAACCTGCAGCCACTTTGTCTTGTCTCCCAACATCTCCAATTCCAACAAGCTGCGTCAGACAAAGTTTACTTGTTTACTTTCTCCCAGACTGCACCAGCAAAAACAGCCCCACGCATTTAGTCCCTCAGGGCCTGTCCGCTATATAGAAGATCTGCTGTGTTTGTATAGGGAGAGAGTGAGAGAGTAAGGTGTATCTTTTGAGCAGCTGGTGTGAGTAATACGGGTGCCATTCTGGACCCAGAGCATTTAATGAGAGTAATCGTGGGTACACGAACAAAGACAGAGTGGCAGCATAGATTACGTGGTAAATCTAAGGGATAATGAAGAATCCTGGGACTCTGCACGGGCCTTGTAATAAATTTGCGGCAGTAAGAACCCACAATTACCTCTGTCACAGGCTGCTGTTTTGCAGCAGAAAGGCAGGGGGTGCATTTCTTCTTGACACCGTTAATGATTTAACTTGTGGAATGGGTCATTAGGTTTCGGGTAAGTCAGATGCAACGCAAAGACAGTGGACAGCGACACTCTTGTAACATTTGTAAAAGAGATGGCTACACAAACACACATTTTACATTTAATTGGACACACTGTGTTTCCAGCTGCTGGGGTGAATATAAATGACCGTGGAATTTCGCAAGCAGAGAAAGACGGTTTTACTGATAAGCTTAGGAGCAAAGGTTTACAGACAAAAGAGAGAATATGATGAGAATATGATAAGTCTTTTGTGGCTGTGGAGGGAAATATAGAGTGTAAAAAATGAGGCCTTTGTAGAGTTTAGTTTTAAAATATTTAATCCACATTTTGTCTTAGAAGCCTTTAAATGCTTTAAGTGTTTAAATTTGAAAGTATATGTTATGTATGCAAATAAGTTTATTCTTCTTGGTTTTAAATTGTTTATTATGTATGTCATCCCACATTTTTATAAGAAATGCTCATATTATAGATACAAATATATCATGGTTGGTAAACTGTGATTAGAATGCTAAATGTTATATATTTTATTTAGGGACTTTAACGCCGGGACTTTAACGCGTT
>JAUMHR010000063.1:16192156-16213450 GCA_032361145.1 Enteromius fasciolatus | reverse complement strand
AAAAGAAACTGATTTTTCTGCAGTGGTCTCTTATTTTTTTCCAGAGCTTTATATATATATATATATATATATATATAACAGGTACATCTCAAAACAATAGAAAATCACACAATTGTGAAAATTTTATTTCAAAAACTGAAAGTTTCTAGATTCATTACATTTAAAGTAAAACATTTCTTTTTCTTTTTTTGCTGATTACAGCTTGCAGCCCATAGAGGTCAAAATTACAAAAACATTTAAAATATTTCTATTTGAGCCATCTTGACCATCTGGGTATAAATTCTGGGTATCACTTGCACAATAACAACCGCTGACCTTGTGTTGCTGACTACTTTTTTATGCTTTACTTTACATGTAATGAATCTAGAATATATGAGCATTTCACTTTTTTAAATAATAATTATAAAATAATAAAATATTAATTTACAAACGATATTCTATTTTTATTTTTAAATGCCCCTGTGTGTGTGTTTGTGTGTGTGTATACATAAGCAATAAGGTATGAGAGCCTGTGCTGTATCATGAATAAATCACAGCTGAAGGGCATTGTTAGGCACGACGCAAAGCTGAAACAAAAAAAAAACAACATTTTATAAATATATTAAATATATTATTCTGCTTCCACTTCCCATATATAAACACTGGGGCTTATTTATGCTATTATATATCAATATTTCTATGAAATATAAGATTTATTTATTTATTTTTGTATACTTTGTCCATGTTTACACGCGTATTGTGTGCAGTAAAATAGTATATTAAATGATTATCTAATATCTTTCATACCATAGTTCCAAGTGGAATCTTGGTACAAATCTTTGTGCAAAGTTTGGTTAAAGTGAAGGTTTCCTGGAGCTGTCAAAGTCCTGAGAAATCAGATTTCAAATAACCTGTTATTAAATGCAGGCACTAGTATGCATACAGAATGCAAAAACTTTCTGTAAACATCTTTTCTCACATTCAATTTACAGAGAACCGTTTATAGAAAAAAATAGCCTGTAATGTAATACAGTGACTGATGTACTGAATATAGTGTATATATGAAACATTGTATTGGTTGTAGAGTCTTGTTTTGTGTTTGTTAATAACATTGGACATATAATACACTAATTAAAAAAAAAAAAACTCAAACACAATTTGTCTTATGCTCTGCAAACAACGTAATGATTATAATGTATTTCTAATTTATCCAGAAGCATTTTTTTCAGATACAGTTGTCCTTTCTGGCCTTTACAGTGTGCCCTTTAACATGATATCTGCTTAAAGCATTATGGTATACCAAAATATCAATTCATAATCATCAGTCTTTTTAGTGTTATCACCATAACTACAATATGCACTGAATGCACATACAATTACTATACAATATATCAACTGAGGGATATTTTCCAGAACGTGAGTATTAAAGGTGCAAATAATTGAACCATTCTTTAAAAAAATCCCAGGAGAGATATAGAAATTTTGCTATATGCCAACAAACTGTGTTAATGAGACGTTTCTCAGTTTGCTCACCATCTGTGTGGCAGCGCTTTCACAAGCTTATCTGACCATATGTCTGTCATTAATTATATTTTTCCTATTTGAATATTTGCTTTTTTGATGGGCTCAAGGCCGTGGCTCAGAAAGTCGTAGCAACCTTTTGAAGAGACGTGTTTTTAGAGAATAAAAACATCTGATTCTCTGTGCCATGTTTAAAAGAGGAATGTTTTTATTCAGCTGCCTGCCAGGTTTTGTGGGAGATTTCTGTGAGGTAGAGATGAATGAATGCTGCTCTGAGCCGTGCTTTCATGGGGCCATCTGCCAAGACCTCATCAATGGCTACCAATGTCACTGTCGACCAGGTGAGGCTTTTATGTTATAGAAAATACATAATATAATGCAATATAATATATAAAGGTATAAAGAAAGCGCTTTACCTCTTATTTGCTTTATACTGCATGTATACTGTATTTGGCTTGTTCTTTATAGACAGGGTAGTAAATAACATCTTGATGATGTGTATTTTTTTCCATTTTCTTCTTCCAAGTTTAATATGCAAACATTGCTTGCAATCAAAACAATTCTCTGTTTGTTTGCGTATCCCAAACAACCCGACTCAAAAACAATGACTCAGCCAATAGCGCGAGTTTGGGAGCAGAACTGTCTGTTTGTCCTTCTGACCAGTGGCAGATGGAAAGTGTTTGGGAAATCTATTTGAAAACCGTTATACAAGCAAATTTTTAAACACGTGCTTGAGTATTTTTGTTAAATACTTTACATGCACATTCATGTAAAAAGAAGTTTAAGATACGATGGGGCTTGACTGTTAAGAGCTTTAAAAACAAACAGATTTCTGAATTGAATTCTAAACTGGACAATAAGGCAAGGTTTTTTTTTTGCACTAGTCAACAACCTTGCAGCAGCATTTTGTACCATTTGTAAATGCACAATTGATGGCTGAGGAAGACCCAGATAGAATGAATTGCAGTAATCAAGACGAAAGGTAATAAAGACATGAATTACTTTCTCCAGATCACAGAAAGACAGAAAAGATTTTAATCTTGAACTGATACTGTACATAATTGATAAAAACTATTCTTGACCACATTATTAATATGCTTAGTTAAGCAGAGATTGGAATCCAGAATAACACCAAGATTCCTGACCTGAGAGGAGACTGAGGAGAAATGCTTGCCAAGCTCATTAATAAGACCAACTCGGGATCTTTTGGGGTCCAAAAACAATGATTTCAGTTTTATCTTCAATAAGTAGTAGATTATTGTTAAATTATTAAACAGCCATTTCTTAATGTCCCCGAAGCAGGCCAATAAGGGCTTTTACTAGTAGGTATAACAGAGTATCATCAGCATACACATGAAATGAAACATCATGTCTCGTAATAATATCTCCCAAAGGACACATGAAGAGAATGAAGAGATGAAGAGAATTCACCAACTTCAACAGCAAAAGACCTGTCCCTAAGATATGAGTTGAACCACTGCAAAGCAATCGCTCCAATGCCAAACATCTTTTAACTGGCAGAGAAAAATATTGTGGTCAACAGTATCAAAAGCACCCGTAAGATCCAGCAGCAACAGAACTGTATTTTTACCACTATCAACTGCAAGTAAATATCATTTAAAACTTTGAGCAAAGCAGACTCTGCTATGATGGACAGAGAAACCAGACTGAAGAGGTTCCATTAACTTCAGTTTGAGTATACCACTAAAAGTTTAGATAAAAATTATGACTTAGAAACAGTCGATAATTATCAAAACACCCTTCCTCCAAACCCTTTTGTTTCTTCAGCGATGTTTGAAGTACAGCTCGCAGGGTGGAACCACCCTAGCAGTTAAGGATAAGTTAGTCAATAACTAAATGGAAGAATCAATTTTATATTTTATTTCTTTTGGTCAAATACATTTTGGTGGGTATAATTAATTAATTAATTAAAAACACTTTATTACGATGATGCACGTTTTGCATTAAGTGTTTGTCTTGTTATTGCAGAGAAACTTACGTTAACTTTTTTGCCAGTTTCTTCTGTCAGTTTTTCTTTTTTGTACTTTCCTTATAGTCTTATGTCTGAAGAACGCAGGAGAGATAAAGGGTTATGAAAACTCTGCTTCATGCATCTTGATTCCCCCATGCAAAAATCACTTAGGTTCCTCGGGGGAGTAATTTGCTCTTGCAGGCTACTGAAACAGACACAAGCCTCATAGAGTATTAAAATGTATTCAGCCCGTATGTGTGCGTATGTGGATGCTTTCCAGAATGTGAAAACGAGGCAGGAATGGAGATGGTGTAGAACACTGGTAGGGAGAGGTGTGGGTGTGGGGGTTGTTGGTTGCGGGGTGGGCTTACTTCTGGCACTCTGGGTTTTTGTTCCTGGCAGGTTGGACAGGCCTTCACTGTGAAGATGACATTAATGAGTGCTTGCTGCAACCATGCAACCAGGGAATGTGCATCCAGAATGAGCCTGGCCATGGCTACACCTGCTTCTGTCGGCCCGGATTTGTGGTAAGTCGCACTGAGTCCCCCTCTCCCCCCTTCCTTCTCCTCCCTGAGCTCTTCATCTTCCCCTGAGGTGATTTTCAGAGAGACGCAATCCTGTTTGTCTTTCTCCTGTCAAGTATTCGCCATCCGTTTGTTTCCATTCCAATATTGCGATGGCCTTTAAATATCCTTGACATCCTCAGGATGGTAGGCTGCAGAGTTCTTTAGTATTCAACATGCCAGTGGTGCTTTTCAAGTTCAGGGGAAGCACAGATGTCACTTATCAGTGGCAGAATGTGTATGCTGTTTACCTATTTTTGTATTTTTGTTCCTGCAGTGTTGCTTACTATACAAAAAGTTGAGCAATACGATATTATATAAATGCTAATCCAACTACTCTAATCTTAAAATGGAATTGCAGGTATAATTTTACAACATATATGTATTACAATCTGTATGTCGATATATTGTTAGGTCGATGTATATTTTGAAAAGAGGCAGATTTTTTTTATAATTTAGCTGCTGACTAAAACACATGAAATTTACAGTTATATCATGAATATCGACTGAAAGTGCACACACACTGATCTTTAGGGTATTGTCATCAAAATTGAAGAAAATGTTACAGCTCTTTAATATGTACCTCCCCCTTTTTCAAGGGAAAATGTTTCATGGACAGTTCCATAATTTGTCACATTCTGAGTAAAAAGGAATGCACTAGTGAGCTCAGCAGCATAAAAAGACTTGGACATCCACAGAGGGCAACAGTTGTAAAGAAAAACCCTTTTACAACGTCCAGCCGAGTAAAGAACAATGTCCAAGAGAGTGTTACTGTGAAAGTCTACAATCAAGAGAAGACTTCACAAGAGCCAATACAGAAGGTTCACTGCCAGGTGCAAACAAGGCAAGATTTGACTTCACCCAAAAACAACTGACCACTTCTGGAAGAGCATTCTTTGGATGGTTAAAAATAAAATCAACCTCTGCCAGAATGATGAGAAGAAAAAAGTATGGAGAAGGCTTGATTAAACAGCATTCCATCGTACAAATGGACAATTACTCAAAACATACAGCAAAAGCAACCCAGTGTTTTTGGTCGGTAAAAAGTGGAATATTCTGCAATGGCCAAGACAATCTCTTGATCTCAAACGAGCATGCGTTTCACTCTTTGAAGACAAGCTAAATCTAAAGGCAGAAAGACTCACAAATAAACGACAACTAAAGTCAGCTGTAGCCAGGGCTTGGCAAAGCGTTACAAAGAAGGACACCCAGTCTCTGGTGATGAGCTCCATACTTACGCCTGCAAAGGATTAAATATTACGAATGAAAATTGTATTTATATAATTTTATTATATTTATTTGTCCAATCAAACATTATCCCCTAAAAAATGGGGGGAATGCGTATAATTTTTTTTAGTTTTGTTCAACCCCTTGAATATATGAATAAATATATATATGTACTACAGATACATTTTCATAAAATCTCTATAAATTTTTTTATGGAAAATATGCAATTGCAGTTGCCACTAGTACATAGATGTACGGTACAGCTAAAAAATAGTTGCTCCTGCTGGGCTTACTGTAATTTATACTTATATGCAGCCCAATGTGAGTTTTGCACCATGCTTGAATTCTAATGCCCCCGGCCTTTAGATGTGTACACTGCACTTATTTCAGCATATTGCATCAAACGTCGTACTTCCTCGCCATAATGCCACATGCTAGTGCAATTATTTCAGAAACCCTGGCTGCCTTATTATTGCACTGACAATATGGTTGAATGTGGCATCAAACCATATCCCAGCAGGCATTTCAAAAACACTTAGAGAAAAGATTTGTGTTGTGAGAAAAGTCTTTATTTTGTGTTTCAGGGGGAAAACTGTGAATATAATTACAATGACTGTTTGATCCAATCATGCCCTGATGGGTTTTCCTGTAAGGACAGCATCAACAATGTCAGCTGTGTCCCTGTGAAGACAGACACATCCTCTGTTCCTCCCATCTCAGTCGTGTCGTGGAAAACCATCAACCCCTACCCAGAGTTACAACCCACTTCAGCACCTGTGGAGAAATTCCAAAACACTGAGCTGCCGACAGGTTGGTATTAAAACAATGTGCAATATGTTTTGTGATACCTTTGAATTTATTTAAAATTTTTATCTGCCTCATAAAATCGTAAGTGTAACATAAATAATTTCTGGTTTGGATTCTGAAATGTGTTTGAGTCACTCTTTGTTTGGATGCAAAATATTTATATGAGCTATGATTTCCACAGTTCAGGCTTTTAATATTATTGTCAAAAAGACTGGGTAAACGAAAGACATCATGAACAATTGAAAACGATCAATAAGCTTGTGTGGTTTGTTTACATTATTAACACTGCTTAAGTGTTGCGTCATAATTATTATCTATGACCTTCTCATCAATCACTCAGTAAAATTTGATGTATTTTTTATATAGAAATGGATATTGTATGTTGGGAAAAAAAAACTAATTCTGTTATGTTCTTCCAAACCTGAATGACTAACTTTCTTCTGCGTAACACAAAAGAAGATAATTTGAGGAGTCATGAGAACTAAATTGACTGATTTAATTTCAGCTGTATGGGCATTTCTCAAATTATCATTTATGACTTTTCATGTACTGTTTCACAAACCTCAATTTAATATTTAATATTTAACAACAATATCATAAAGTAATATTACTGAGTAGTTATCGCCTTCAAATGGTACAGATCTTATTTTAACTGTCTGCATTTGTGTTTGAAGCAATAGTGCAATCTACATTATAATTATCTTTAATTTGAGCTTTGATAAAGTTAAGTGTTTGAAACTTTCTCATTAAATGAAATGCTCACACTGCTTTTTCTCAGTTATAGGAAGAGAGGGCCCGACTGAGCTTGTGCGGAGTTATTATCATCACTCTTATTTGTGAATTTTCAATTGCCTTTGCTCTCCCTTATGGTATCAGTGACTACAATAACATACAGATACATTACCACGGGCAACATAATGGCAGACAAAAAGTCCTTGAAATGTGTATTTCCCAAATAACCTACATTTTGCTTTGCTCTGGTCCAAAATGAGCTGGGAGCCCCTAAAGGTTAGTAAGATAAACACTCACCATCTGTGGTATGTCTGATAATAAGAGCTTTTTCCACATTTGTTCCACTAATGCTCTCTGAAGAAGCAATAGTTTGAACAAACTCAATTAGTTTTTGCAGGGAAAAAAAATTATAGCTAATTAGAAACTATGCACAATGGTTTATGATGTTTATTGAGTATGACACAAAACACCCATTGGTGGCAATAAATGAATTGTAGAGAGTCGAAATGTCAGTGTGGCGCATGAGGACTAAATTTCCACATCACTTAGGAAATTGAACCATCCTAGACCAATTTCCTGACAATGGACTAATAAATGGATTCTGGAGGCAAAATTTGTCAAATCACTCAAGGTAATTTGGTGAAGCAAAAGTTGTTTTGTTTGAAGAAAACCCATAAATGCGCTTAAATTTCCCTAAAACATGACTTTCTTTCTGAATTGATTTGAAATGAGCTGCTGGCCCATAGCCATTCTCCATGTATTTTTTTTTTCTTTCTAAATATAACATTTCACAGCGTTAAAGAGTGAGAATGAGATGTCATTCTCTCAGTTACAGGCGAGTTTTTGTTGTACAGTTGATCTTTTGAACGGCACGCTGCTAGAACTGTATCTAAGATTGGCGCTACAAAGCGAACCACAAAAAAATCAATAGGCCAGTTACAGGGCCAAAATAAAGGTAAATGTGTTTCTGGCATATGTTGAGAGTGATTTTGACATTTAAGCTAGACTTTATGTGGTCCTGGGGGGCACAACACAATGGAATTAAACCTCTCTGCAAAATGAAAAATGTAGTAAACAGAGAAAATGCATTTGGATCTCTTGAGGGTGCAGAAATGTGTCTGGATATGACAGCGTGAATGTTTGCTCTAAGATACCATCAGCACTAATTTCTTCAGCCACTACTGAGAAAGACAAAGTGTGTGTAAGTCATCGCCCTTGGGGAACAATGCAGTTAATTTTTCCAAACATGCACTTTACAGAAATCAATGAATTTACAATGCAGAAGGCAAATGCTACAGACAGCTTTAAAGGTTTGCCTGGGCATCCATGGGAATTTTCTTCGAGTGCCCGAGAGGAACACTATGGCTGAGTAATCGCTCTGCGATTGTCCAGACAGGGTGGAATTGAGGCCATTTTTTATGGAAGATAAAACTCAAGGAAGCTGCTGTAGTCTTAACTCAAAAATGGCGGGATAGATCTATCACCGCGAGTTGGACTCCGAAATCCATTTAGTCTTTGGATCGCACACATTTCTTGATGGACAGCTGAATAGGATCACACGTTTTCACAGAACAGTGAATGCTAGATGAAAGAAATGCACATTTAAGTTTTGTTTTAATTTTTTTTCTTGTTTTGGTTGTTGATTTATTTTTTATTTTTTTGCTTTGCTTTGCTTTGTTTGCGTGTCTCTTTATTTACGCCAAGTAAATATTTTCAGTATAGCTTGATAACATTAACTTGAATTTTAATTCATTATGCATTCAATTCCAATTGTTGTTCTGTTATATTTAAACACAGGGTTTGAATTTAAAAGGCTTTCTAAATACACTCCTGGTATTCATCCTTTTTCTTTCCAATGCATGTTAAGGTCTTCTGCAATTACTCAAAGTATCGGTCAAAGTAAAAATGAGAGCAGGATACGAGACTATAACTAATGAGCAGACAATTTTGTACATTTTATTCCTCTGCATTCAAACATTGGTCTCAGAATATAATAACTTAAAAAATAATTTGTCTTTACAGTCTTAAATTGTTATTCAACAAAGAACATATACTGTAACTTTCAAATAGACCAACAAAGTCTCATCGATATGTCTATCTAGGTCACTCTCTAAAAACATCTTTTGCCCTAGGTGCAGCTATAAATAGATTAGCCAGGAACTTGCATGATACCTCTGCTCTCTCTTTCTGCTGTCCTCTCCTCCTCCTCCTCTGCATTCCCAGCGTACTCAGTGTGGAATATATTGTAGAAACAAAAGACAAAGGAGTTCCGCTTTGATATCTTCAAATCAGTCAGTGGCAGGCGGGTCATGCTGGTTTGGACATGAAACTGCACATGCAACCATTGGACAAACAGTTGATGCAACACTTTGTTAAAGCAAAGAAACTGTGACAGAATTTGAAGAACTTGAAAGAACTCATTATGTTAGGATGAGTAAAAAGTACTATATACATGTTATAAGTTGACACATTTTTATTTCCGACTGCAAATGTGACATTTGAGAGGAATGCTGGCTAGTACCTACCGTATATCAAATGAAATTCAAATCTGCCTGCTGTATGTGATCTGTCATAGCATGTTGATATCCGGCAGACTGGCAAGGGTCTGTGAATTCCTGCACATGTATATGTATGGGCCAATGAGTAACGTGTAACACAGACAGGGCATAAATCAGATGACAATAAAGGAAAATGATCATTAATTTATTTGCATAACTAGCATTGAATTATTCATCATGGTTTCAATCTGCTCAATCTGTATCTCATTAACATGAATTATGAGGCCTATAAATCTCCGTTTTATGTAATGTCTGTCTTAATTTCTTCGGGACACTTTTTGCACGCATGTTTTTATTTTATGTTTTTGTATGAATTACAGTGCCACAGAGCTTATACAATGTATATAATTGTTAGATATGCGTATGACAGAAAATATAGGACTATAATCTTGATGTCATTATGATATTTAGTTTTATTTTTTGTAGCATTTTGATTCTTCTAATTTGTAGAAATCAATATAGAATAGTAAGAAATAACTCTTCCACATATTACAATTTATAGAATGCTTTATTTCTGGATTTTACTGGTACACTCAGGTGATGTGAAAGTTAAAAATATACCACTTAGGTACTAGTATGCACACTCCGTCTATACGAACATTCATACCTAAAGTGTACAAATGAGTACTTAAATTATACCCTTTGAAAAGTAGTTACTGTTCCAGTGACAGGTTTTGTACCTTATGATGTTTGTGAGTGATTGCTAGATGGTTTCTTTCCACTGGTTATGTTTAGGTCCTGTAAGTCTAAGTACGACGCCTGTTTTATAGTCTGTCAGGTAACAACCATGAAGAAAATTGAAAGTACTCACAATTTTGAGGTAGCGTTTGTTATGCACAGTACCAAAACCTCTAATGATGTTTGGATACAAATGAAAGTTATTTAAGTGTAAAAGGAACTGTCAATGAAGTTAAAAAATGATGCACGAGTTAGTCTTGCTTTTGTTTATTTTTCATGAGTGCTTTCCCTGCTTCTAAGGTTTTAATGGATGAGCTTACCATTCATTCATTAAACAGCAGCATGTTTGAACGGCCGTAAGGAAAACGCTGATCTTTTTCACACGCTCTCTCTTGTTCTTCCCTTTACAGAGGTCTATATTTATACATCCCATAATAGCATTCATCAGCACAACTGGCAGCGATCCAGTCGAGTCAGCAATTCGCAAACATGAGCAATAACTACACCCTCAAAGTGTTTTTGCAGACTTATTTTATCCAATAAGATTTCACGTTGGAGATTTCCTGTAGTGTGCCTTTCATAGCTCCCTCCGTCGATAATAACCGCTGAATGAGCTTACAATCACCTGTCCCTACTGACCGGTTTTGAATTATTCGAACCAGCGAGAACAGACTGCGCTGAGCACGTGGAGAAGTTAGTGGCTAAAATGCAGATTTCAAAAAGGGATCTGGAGTTAACTACTAATGAGGAGAGCGTTTAGCTCCCAGCAGCAATCACGGACCGCGTGAAAGCCTTATATCAGTCCAAACAAGCATCTCAAATTAATGAATGGTTCAGTCTCAGAGGGGTAATTTTCCATCATCAACGCTGGTAAACCTGCCTGGAACACCAGGGAAGGGAGAAGGTAGTAGCCCCGTATTCATCCTCATTAATCGGAGATCACAGCCTCTCGTTTCCCGATAAGTCTCCATTCTTTCCGTCGCAGTCCTCACTCTAAGATATTTGTCCTATTATGGAGTACAGGACTTAGCAGACGCATGGGGATTTTTCTACAAGCTACTTAATCGCCAAAGTGCCCCAGAGACCTTCAGCCGCAGATCAAAAGATTTCTGCATTAAAAAGATTTAAAGGCAAGCAAATATTGATAAAGGCTTCATCTGCTGTATGTCTATTAATCGTGACAGCAATCGCAAACCGCACGCTCTGTTTTGTAGCCTGGCATGGGTCAATCACTGGATGGAGAAATACCGCAGGCAGGTCCACATTATTGAGCGTTTCATTGCAAAATACCCCGAGGCGAGACCTTTGGTAGGAACTGTTTGAGATTGAAGGGCATTAACTCCAGACCAACGCTAATGCTTAGGCCAAATTGCTCAAGTCAGAGTCGGTCTTTTAAGTTTGTCCGCATCAGTACCCTAAATGATCTCAAAGAGGGTGGAAGTCTCTGAAAATGTCCTATAATTGCCGACTGATACGGATGACAGAGAGCAGGATATCATGGCTTAAAATGAGGCATGTAATAAGCTGGTATAATTTTTTCTCAGACAGTCACTCACTCTTGCTCTCTTTGCAAGGGGAATTTATGTGCCTTTCTTGGCGAACCATGTGCTACTGCAAGTATCTTGTGGGTTACTGTTCATTTGTGCTAAAAACCCCTCATGGTACAGGGCTGAGGTTCCTCGAGCTGACAGAAAGAGGTTTATGCAGTAGAGAGATCTTCTTAAAGCTTCTCCAAGCAAGCTGTTCTCATTTACCATGCACTTGCTGCAGAGAGGGGAGGAAAAAAAAGCTTTTTTAGCATTATCAGCTCCTGGGATACAAAATATGATCAATGGTAATTGGCATGTTCCTGTGCTTTTTTAGTTTGCATCCTTTGAAATGTTAAACACATAATGCATTTAGATTTTATTATGAGATGAGAGATTTCCTGCCATGTCTAAACATGATAGATGCACTACAGTGGTAAGGACATTTTGAGGTGAACATCAGTGGTTCGCAGAATTCACTGACTGCAGAAAACATGAGACGCGCAGCTCTTTCCTGCCTCTAATTGGAATAGACTTCCTCTGGAGTTATTCTTCAGTCCCACCCAATTAAAGATGATCTAAAAACTGCCTTTTAAATGTAGTAAGTCATGGCAGGTAATGGGTCACTCTTAGCTTTGATCATGCTCCTGCGAGAGAAAGGAGCTACTGTACCAGACGCAATTATCATAAAAGACAGAAAGACAGGGATCTTACAGCCACCTTTCAGATATTTCTGCGAGTCAAATGAAAGCGCAGTTTAAAAAATTATTTTTTCTAAGATTTTTAGAAGTTTAGTAATTATAAAAATAATTGTTCTTCTGTTTAACATCATGCATATAATGTATGCTTCATTTTTTGTTTACCTAAGTTTCAGAAAGAATTAGAATTTAAATCCAAAACGATTGAAAAAGTTGTACCACTTAATTTTGACTGAGTTTTCCTTTTTGTGTGTTCATACTTTCTTTAATGTTTATGATGTCACATATTACATAAGATACACCTTTGAAAAATATCCAATATTAGCACTATTTGAAAGTTTTAGGTATATTTGTAATGATTTTGTTTTCTTTTTACAGTATGAATGCACTGAAATATGACTAAAGGTGTATTGACCTATGTATATATAAAATGGTTGGAAAAAGAAATCACATTGGACATTGAAGGTATAGACGGCATTGTGGAAAACTATATCAAATACAGTAATAAAATAAATTGTGCTCAGTATACTTACTGCATACTGTAAAAACGAAAGTGGTATAAGTTTAATGTTAGCTTTAATTCTATGTCAAGTAATATGTAACATTTATTCTTTTTGCTCAGTGCAAAACATTATCTTGATCAACATTAACATATTCATAGTTTTAAGAACAATGTGATCTTTTGTAACCTTGTAATATCACAGTTGATAGAACAATATAGTCTTAATTGAGAAATATACACTGTGAGAGTATGAATTCTTTGATGGATTCTAGTGTTCATAATGTGTTACTCGTGTGCTTTCTTCAGTTTCAGTTAAATCCACTGAAGCTGATTAAAAAGGGATAGTTGCTGAATAAAATATGTAACTTTGCACAGCAAATTAAAAATTCTATAATTATTATAAATAACGGTCATAAAAGTTTATTTTCCATGCGAGACAGATTTTACTCATTATTTTTATTCAGGATTTATTAATTGTTTCCATACTTAGTAACTCATGTTTCATATACAGCTGCTTACTTTACAATACAGTGTTGAATATTAATAAGAGTGTGTTCCCCACTTTTTACTTGGATTGTCATGATAAAAAAGGTTCTGTGATGTTCATTCTCATTAAGTTTCACTGTAGCATAAGGCTACGTTTTCTTGCACCCAGGATGAAATGTTATTGTATTAAATATATATTTAATTCAGCTGTATTATGAAAAACATGTTGTTTTTGTTTACCAACCCCCATAATGAAATAAAACCTTCAGTATCTATGCAAAGTTTGGTTCCATATAACATCCACACAAGTGTTGCCTTTATGCTATTCTAGTTGAGCGGAGCTACGAAGGCGCTATGTTTAACTGCCTACTTTTCCTTCCTGCAGGTATTAGTTTTGGGAGATATTCTGGGAAATCCTTTTTGGTATTTGAGGGCATTGAAGTCGATACCACGTTCAATGTCACAGTGAGATTCCTGACTGAATCCAAGTACGGAACCCTGCTGTATTCGACCAGTGCCAAAAAAGCCATCTTCTTCATAAAACTCTACATTTCCAATGGAATGCTTTGGGTAATAATGCAAATACATAAACACTTGTATTTGTTTTTGTTTTTTTCAAGTCTGTGTCATTACCTTTACAAACAAAAGAATATGCATGAGAAATAATTAGATGGAAAATACTGATACATGTTTTTTCCACACACTCCAGTATGACTTTTTGTGCAACCAAAAGGAGGGAGTTCAGCGGATCAATACAGCACAGCAGGTTGCTGATGGAAATGAGCATGTGGTGCTTTTGAGGTAAGAGAATTTCTCCTCCAGTATCCGAATTGTTTGAGATCAAAGATGTACCTGATGCCTACCAGTTGTATAAAGGACATGGAAAAAGTTAATCAAGAGGAAACAGATGGTGATGCTGGTCAGTAAAGGTAGCATTTTGTAGCGTATCCATAAACTGAAATCGACCAAAAAAGTAAATAGAATATAGAAATGCTCTGTTGATAGTCAGTCATGATTAATTTACTCTGCAAGAAAACATTTCCTGGAAAAGGACGACTGACATGCAGCAGCCAATCAACTGGCATTGAGATCCTAGCAGAGATAATATTAGATTAGATTAGATTCAACTTTATTGTCATTACACATGTACAAGTACAAGGCAACGAAATGCTGTTTAGGTCTAACCAGGAGTGCAATAGCAGCAAGTGCAGGATACAGGGATAAGTTAAGTTATAAGTGCACCTATAGCAGATCTATACAAGCAGAAACTGAATAATATTTACAGATGGATATACAGTGATATGAACATAATATACAGTTTGTATTAACTATAATCAGGAATTGCAAGTAGATGCACATAATGTACAGGTTGCTATAGTAATCATGAATATGCATTTACTATATCAGGGTTTGACATGTATACAAATAAAAATGTATAATCAGAAATTTACAAGTGCACATGTGCAATAGATATGTACATTTACAAGTGGTTATGTACAGTGTAGTGTAATGATTATGTGCAATATTAAATGTGCAAAATTAAAGAGTGCAATGGTTATAAGGAGAGTGTATGGGGAGGGGGGGCAAAGAAGTCAGTATGGGGCAGCTGGTGAGCCTTCTTGACCAGGCTGGAGGTGTTGGTGGTCCAGGTTAGGTCCTCCGAGATGTGGGTCCCTAGGAACTTGAAGGATGGCATAGGCTCAACAGCCATCCCGTTCATGTGGATGGAATCATGTGTGCGTTTTCCCTCTTTCCTGAAGTCCTCAATGAGCTTCTTGGTCTTGGAAGTGTTAAGGAGCAGATTATTGTCTTTACACCACGTGGCCAGATGCTGGACCTCCTCCCTTTAGGCAGTCTCATCATTGTTGTTGATGAGACCAATCACCGTAGTATCATCTGCAAACTTGATGGAGTTGGATCCATGAACAGGTCTGCAGTCATGGGTGAAGAGGGAGTAGAGGAGGGGGCTCAACATACAGCCCTGTGGTACACCAGTGTTGAGTGTGATTGTGGTGGAGCAGATGTGGCTGACCTGACCTGACATGCTGTGGTCTGTTGGTCTAGAAAGTCCATAACCCAGTTGTATAGTGAGATATTTATGCCTAGGTCTCTGAGTTTGGCAATTAGCTTGGAGGGTATGACAGTGTTGAATGCTGAGCTGAAGTCAACAAACAGCATCTGTGCATAAGAGTTCTTATTGTCCAGATGTGTGAGTACGGAGTGCAGCACTATGGAGACTGCATCCTCTGTGTTTCTATTGCCTTGGTAGGCAAACTG
Organism: Enteromius fasciolatus; assembly: GCA_032361145.1. Taxonomy (NCBI): domain Eukaryota; kingdom Metazoa; phylum Chordata; class Actinopteri; order Cypriniformes; family Cyprinidae; genus Enteromius; species Enteromius fasciolatus. The sequence continues at coordinate 16,197,924 of JAUMHR010000063.1, read as the reverse complement.
GTGTGGGTCCAGAGTCAGTGGGAGAAAGTCTTTCAGATGTCCCAAGACTAACCACTCGAAGAACTTTATGATGATGGGCAGGAGTGCTACAGGGCGGTAGTCATTGAGACACGTTGGGCTAGAGTGTTTCGGCACTGGCACAATGGAGGTGGATTCAAAGCATGTTGGAACAACTGCTTGGGCAAGAGACATGTTGAAGATGTCTGTGAATATCCCAGCGAGCTGCTCTGCACATGTCCTAAGTACGTGCCCAGGGATGCCGTCTGGTTCAGCAGCCTTGCGCACGTTGATCCGGCTCAGTGCGGTGTGAGCATCTAAGAGGTGAGTGTTAGGGGTGGGTGGTCGGTTTAGAAAATGATCTTGTTGGCAGTTTCTATATTGTTTCTCTCAAAGTGAGCATAAAAGTCATTAAGCTCATTCAGGTCGACAACATTGGGGGTTGTGGGGGTGGAGTTGATAGGTTTGTAGTTACTGATGCCACAAGCTTCGAGGGTCAGCGTTGGAAAAGTGCTCCTCTAGGTTTAATTTGTAGCAGTACTTGGCCTTTTTGATGCCCCTCTTCAGATTTGCCCTGGAAGTGCTGTATGCCTGTGCATCTACTGAACTGAAGGCAGTGTTGCGAGCTTTCAGCAGGAAACGCACCTCCTTGTTCATCCATGGCTTCTGCTTTGGGTATGTGGTGATCTGTTTCTCGGTAGTTACACTGTTTATGGTGGAGTTGATGTAAGTCAAAACAGAGGAAGTGTAGTTGTTTATGTCCGTGTGAGAGCCACAGCTGGCCTGGGAAGCAAACATACTCCAATCTGTGTTGAAACCTGTCCTGGAGTATGATGTCAGCCCTATGCTGGGTAAAGCGAGCCGGTGTGGTGTTAACTTTAGCTTAGCTTTTAGCTCTCAGCACTTCCCCTGCCTTTGTTTGCTGTCTCGACGCTGCCTTCAAGGACTTCTGCCCGGTCGGGAGGGTTGCGCAGCCTCGGTTGTTCTGATGATCTCAGGGACAAGTTGAAGGTTGTTGATAAAATTGTCGAAATGCATAAACCAATATCCAAAAGCTCATGTCGGGTGTACAATGTAAAGGCACTACTGTTCTGTACAAACAGACCCGACACAAGCAAGAATAATATTGCAAAACTACAGAAACTGAAGAGACGCTGAGCCTCGCGATGTGTATGTGCTGCCATTTTGGTCGAATACACATTACATTATTCATTTACTGTCCAGCTTTTATACTTACATTTGTTGAAGTCTGTAAATGGGTGCAGTATAACCCCAGATTTGTCAGGCCTGGGTATTTCGACTGAGAGCTGAATGATTGCTGAAAGGTCTTTGATGTTCAGAAGCACAATTCAGGTCCATTAGGTTTGTTGCCTTTCATCCGATTCAGCAGAAAGTAAAATGCACGGTCACACAGTCATTGAAAGATTTGATCAGATTCTGAGTCTTTGAGAGACAGCGCAGCCTCTTCACTTCCGAACACTTTAGCCAGCTCCCTATCTTGAGTGCATCAGCCTGTTTATGTCTGTTTTTCATAGAGTTTTTGAAAAGCTTCCAAGATACACCAGCTGCACAAATCAGTCATTACTTTTGTGCCAACTAGCAAAAGACTTAGTGTGAAAGAGAGTTGTCAAAACAAGACTGTGTGTGGGGGGGGGGATTACTGAGAGACCATCTTTTAAAAGGGGTTGTATCATTCAAATCAGAATTTTCTTGATCTTTTGAAATAAGTTTGTTGTACTATAAAAATATACAAGTGAGAATTCACTTTTTGTACTGAATTTCAGGTCAAAAACCTGCGTTATTGACTAACCAGGTTCAGTGTGAACTGCAATAGGTGTTAATAATTACAAATTAAACTCTAGCGATATTTGTTGATTGATCAAACATGATAACCACAAAATGGTTTGCAACTTATTTGTCCTATGCTAAAGTAAACAGAGATTTATTTAAGCTGTAAATTATTCTCTGTTTATTTTGAGATTTTATGGTTTTAGGCATTGCATTGAAAATTGGATATAACTTTGAACCCGCTAAATTCGTCTTAAAATGCATATTAATAACAGGAATTATGGGCTGACCTAATATATTTCCTTTTTTTATAGAACAGGAGTGACAAATCAAAATTGTTGGCTGTTGTTTTTAATCCGTTGAAGTTGAGAAGACAATTATATTCTACATATCAGGAAATAAATAGACTTAATTAGTTTGTTTAGAAAACTTGTTTCGCTAATTAGATTTCTCTGTTGTGTAAATTTCTTCGAGAGGTAATTCAGTCTTTCCTCTTTCCGCCATTCCAATTCATATTCTAATTAAACATCCTGTGGGTTGTGGCCAATTCGATTCAAATTCAACCTCATGAACCTCAAAAAATTCTGAATCATGCCCAACTGTGGCATTTTAATATTCTTAAAGGCACAGGAGCACAAAAAGCAGCCGGTTAAGTTCTAAGGTTCACAGAGAGGGGGGAAAATGGTCATGTAAAATTCAGTAACACCAGTTTTGGTGCAAAAAACGATGTAAGTGGACCACAGGGAAAAATACAAAATGATATTATTTCAAAAAAGGTACTGTACAATGCGACCCCTTCAAGTTTCACTACCTTATTCATGTCTGTGAAACGGTTTAAAGGACCATGCTGTGCTTTGTTGTCGCCTTTAAAGCATTTCGAAGTAAAAGGAGCATTTTCTGTGTGTCCTGCTGGGGAACTGTCTGCTCAGAGACTCAATGGGACCAGTGGCTCTCTGGCGAGATGCCAGGCTGCTCTGGTGGAGCTCTTCTAAATTAACAGTCTCTCTGGCTGCTCCAGAGGGAGGACGTCCAGGGCCTGGTGGTCTTTCCTCCTGAGGTGCAGAGCAAAGCAAGAGAAAAATCCACAGCCTGTAAGTTACAGGCTTAACAAATCAGTCAAGATTGGCTTCTCTGAACCTCAGAAGAGGGATAGACGGATATCAAGGCTGGGGGGGGGGGGGATACTGTCATTATGAGCTAAGCATCTGTAGGCCAATCCTCCAGCTGCACATAGTTATCCCAGAATCCACACTGAGGTAATTATCTTTCCTCCCCTGTTGTTTGGAAGGGCAGAATAAGCTTTGGAAATCTCCCAAGCCTTGGGTACATCTCCGGAACAGTCTGTCCGAGACACATAAGATGTCTTTAAAAGGAAGAAGGAAAATAATTAGCCGCAGGTGAAAGACGCCCTTGAGCATAGCAAATCATTTGTTTTCTTTACTAGGGTTTTTTCTGTCATGATTTACGGCGTCACAACAGAAACCATTTTAATTAGCTGCAATAAAACAGTTTATAGTTGTTTTTAAACTGTATCTGATGAGTTTTATTATAATATTCCGATATTTAAAACAAGATTAAACCATTTGTACAAATGGCATGGCCTTAAATCACACAGAGCCTGTTTTAGTCGAAAACTACGATAACCATGATATTTTAAATGCTTTACTTGCTAATGAATTCACTGTGGACCCTTTTTTCGTTCTCAATGCCTTCCTGTATCTCACGTATCCATGGGAACAACACAGTCATTAGGAGTCATTCAGCATAACCTGTTTTCGTTCTGAATATTAAAAAAATAATAACAGATAAAGGGGGCATTAGCAGTGCTTAGCTTTTAAAGTAATTGTGTTCTCCTTTAGGCATAGCAAATGTGTCTTATTAACATAAACTGAATTGCCTTGAAAAGACGTCTGTGGCATTAATACTAAAGATCATTAATTGAGTGCATTTACAGCCATTAGGTGAAGAGATACACAGGAAATGGGGACCTGAAATGTTGATTTATAATAAGACAGAGAACATTTGTCCACATGCATGTGTGTTTGTTTTTTTTTGTTTTTGTTTTGCGCAGACAATATCTTTCTCCATGTGCAGCCGAAGTCACTATTAAAGGCTTTGAGACAGTCAGAAGGATTCTGGGCAATTACACATCAGCTGTGAGTTTACAGAGAACTGACCAGATCTTCACAGGAGGACTTCCTCTTCAGGTTCCACCTCATAAAGTAAGAGTTAATTATGTTTTTTTAATGGTTCACATCCTGAGTAATATATCATGAAAAGTACCATTCTGATGTTTGGGGTCAAATTCAAATTTTATTTGTCACATTCACATACATAGACGGTACGACATGAAGTGAAATGTATTGCACGACTGCCCCAACAAATTGACACATTAAGAAAACAATTACGTAAAACAGCAAAATATAAGTAGAATATAAAAATAAGTACAGTAAATAAATATAATATAAAAAATAAAGAGAATAGAAGTAGAACTGAATATGACTATAGAAAAATATGATCTATATATACACACAATAAGAGTAAGAGGGTATGTCAGTGCAAGTGTCCCGTGTGCTGTTGTTACGCTGTGGCATTCAAGGCGAAGGAGAGCGCAGGAGTCGTAGAGTTGAAATAAACACAAAGTCTTTTTAATAATAAAGTAAACACGAAGAAGTATCCAATATTACAAACATAACATTAACATTGATCCACAAACTTGAATTCAAAAGGACAGGTATTTATACACAGAAGGCTAATGAAGACATGGAGGACAGCTGGGAAGACACAGGTGGAACATAATCAACTAATAATCATATTAACACAGGAACAACCAAATATGGGCAAACAGGAACTGAACTAGAAATGAAACCAAAACAGGAAGACATGAAATGAAAGTGACATTAAACAGACAATGAATGTGACATTACCTCTCCCTCCCGGAAAGGCGCACACTGCGCCGTAAGTAACAACAAAACAAAAGAAAAAGAGCAATAACCGGGGAGGGGGGTGGGCACCCTGGAGGCCGTACGGGGCAGAGTCATTGGTTGCCTCCAGGGTGGATCAGGATCCTTGGCAGGCCATGACCAGATCTGGAGCCTCGGGCGGCCTTGGCGGATCTACAGGGGTCCAGCTCCAAACCCCTGTCCCGCCCACCTTTTCCAGGAGCCTATCCCTACTTTCTTGGGGAGGCTCACCGATTTCGAAGACCCCCATCCATGGGGTGGCTCCAATGTGGTGGTGTTTGGTGGGCGTTCAGGAGGAGATAGCTCAGGAGGCCGCACGGTAGGCGCAGCAAGCTCTGGAGGGTGCACGGTAGGCGCAGCAGGCTCTGGAGGGTGCACGGGAGGCGCAGCAGGCTCTGGAGGGCGCACTGGATGCGCAGAAGGCTCTGGAGGGTGCACAGGAGGCGCAGCAGGCTCTGGAGGGCGCACTGGATGCGCAGAAGGCTCTGGAGGGTGCACTGGAAGTACAGAAGGCTCTGGAAGGTGCACTGGAAGCGCAAACTCAGGGAGGCGCTCTGGCTGGAATTCCTAGACCGGATCTGAGATAGACTCTACAGGCTGAGAATCAGGAACTGGAGAAACCCTCTGCTCTCCTTGCCACATATCAAGAATAATGTCAGAAGACAATGGACTGGAATCTATGGGGAACTGGAACTCTGGAACTGGAATCAGCGGAGCGGAAACTGCGAGTAAAGGGAGTAGATTTTCAGATCTTGACTCACTGACTTGACTTGAATCTGGCGAAGGGAAATCAGCGGGGAATTTCATCAGGTCTGGCAACCCCTTGGTGGGCAAGTGTTTCCTGGGCTTGGGCACTGGGTGCACTCTTAGCGCTGGCTTCATGCGCTTGGAGCATTTTTGTTCATTAAATATAAGTTTTCGGGTTTTTTTAAAATAACGTTAATTTTTTTATCAATTTAACCTTTTCAAATCATCACAACTTGCCTAAAATAAAATAAAACATTTCAAGCATATAACACT
>JAUMHR010000063.1:16155787-16171410 GCA_032361145.1 Enteromius fasciolatus | reverse complement strand
TAAGTCCATCTCATGAAAAATTGGAGCAGAAACAAAGGTGTTGCGTTTATATTTTTGTTGAGTGTATATATATATATATATTTTTTTTTTACGTACACACATGCAGATAGATAGATAAAATATTTTCGCTTCATAAGTCAGACTTTGGGGAAGCTGTACTGTATTCAGTACAGTTAAAATTCAAAACGGTTCAAATTGTACTTGGATTTACTTCTGGTTCATTCATCGCCGTGCAAGCAGAAGAAGCAGAAGGTCAGGTGGAGTGCATTGCTTTGTTTGATACAGTATCCCACGCAGTGAGCTCTGCTCTATCCTGCACATTGTCAAATGCAGTAGTTCATCTGATATTACATTCATGCATGTAACTCCAGTATATAGAGCACTGTATACAGTACATTCTTCATAATGCTAAATAGTATGAGTATTTAGAGTATCCATTTATTTTAATAGTAAAGAAGAAAAAGGGAAAATTATAACACAATTCTGACTTCTAGCTATCGATAAAAAATAATGGCAAGTGGCAAGTTTTTCAGTCTATTATCGTGTTCATTTTGTTCTGTTCTCTCTTGCCCTTTTGTGTTTACTGGCCTATGATGCACAGTTCTATTCCGCGTGACACTGTGCCATTGTGACAAGCAAATTTCCCCTCAGGGATCAATACATTTCTATCTGATCTTACTCAGCTCACATAAATTCATATCAAGTGACAAGTGGATGGGTTGACTGTGCAACATTCCACCGCTGCATCGCTTCAAGAAACGAAGGAATGCTTCTGTCCAAAACTTTTTGATCAGTCTTCCTAAACTGCTGATCTAGATATCCGACATCAAAGCCCGCCTCTAAGTTTTAAAGAAGTCTGAAACTTACGCCTCATTCTCCCTCTCTCCAATTTCTGGGAATAATGTTCTGTTGTGAATGTTTGATGTATTCAATTCACTTGAAGAACGATCTTTTATTCATACGTTGATCTTATTAATTCATACTTCATGAATGCAGTTTGACTGTGCTGTTTCTAAGCGGTCCGGCTCTCCCTTGCTCGTTTTTCTGTCTTGCATTCACTTTTTTTGGCTTGTTACGAATGAATGTACAGCAAATTAGCAGTATACATTGCTCGTTGTCGGCACTGTATGTAAGGTTATTCTTCTAATATGGTCTGTTGATCTTGCATATGTATTGCTGGAGGCTTTTCAGTGTTTAGTTTGCTTAATGTGGTGTAGTACTGGTCTGCGCGGGAGACAGGTTAAATTAGGTTAAAGGCTTGCAGTGGTGACATATTGTTTACCCGGTCTGTTGCGAGTGTTTGTGTGTCTATGAATGTCTGCATATATTGTCAGATGCTTCTGCTGTTTTTGGCTTTTACCCAAGCCTGCTCTGTGTGTGTGTGTGTGTGTGTGTGTGTGTGTGTGTGTGAGAGAGTCATTTCTGTTCACACAAAGCCAAAGGTCAACAAGCATGAGATGCTGCATTACACAGCATCGGGTCCTGTCCTTTATTACACATGAACTTTCCATTCTTTAGCACATATTATTATTTAAATGTATGCCATTTATTCCTGCGGAACTACTGCTGGGTTTGTTTGGGAAAAAAGGAAGCATTATTAATGCAGCTGCATTAAGATATTTTTGCTTCTTTCCTATTTATTTACCAGTAACTGCCGAGACCCCATTTTGGTGCTGTATATTCTGTCCTTGAGTTGTTGTTGGCTTATACTATTAGATTTAAGGCCATGAAATTACTTTGAATATGAAATATATCAAAAACACAGACAGGAAAATTTTGCTCAAATAGAAAATCTATCTATCTATCACATGTACTTACTTAATATGGCCAAATAACTATTCACTGGTCCATTTCGCAGGTCACAATCATGGACTGGAGTGATTGGCCATTTTTAATTTTATAGACTCCTCAAAAGAGCTGAATTGTAATCGCCAGACTTTCAATACAGCTACTCCTCAAATTTTACTTTCCTGCATGCTTGTAAAATATGCCGGTTTTCTGAGAGTAATATTTGTGTCTGGCAGGCTGTAAGCATTGTTATTTTTAATCAGGGAAGTAGTCAGACTACTCTCAAAATACCTCATCTGGAGCGGCGTCTCAAAGCCGTAGGGCGTGCCAGTAATTTGGGTCTGGAAGATCAGCTGGAGACATGACTAAGAACACAGGCTGCCCAAAATAACTGAAGCCATTCCAGTGAGCTTGTTATGCAAGAAAATGCCTTGACACTTTAATGCAAGAAAGTCAGTGAAGCCGGTTGAGCGAGTCTATGAGGGGCTGCGTCTGTCTTTATCGGCTCCCTTGGTGGGGGTGATCAAGGGAAACGCCGCTATCTTCCACCGGCCTTTGACGCGTTAGCACGCCTCTCAGAAAACACGCATGTGGGAACAAAGCTCTTCAGTTGTTCATTCATCTTAGGTTGCTTATGATGACACAGTCGGTTTGAGCTATTGACATGTTGTGGGACAATGTGATAAAAAATGATCAATGAGTGGTGCCAATTGTGGATCTTAATGGCTCTCATTCAGATAAAGAGCAGGTCGAAGTGGATGCCTGAATCAATTCAAGAATTGTAGATCTATTTAACCGCCATTAGTTAGCATTAACATATATTTTTCTGTGCATTATCTGTGGGCCAACAGGAAACTGCGTTGATGGTGTTTGTGTGTGTGTGATTATCACCTGTCATACCTCTTGTTTTTATTGCTGTTCCTGTTGGACTTGTGATGTGGCATGAAGTAAAAGTCCTCTCTAATTTCAGCCTTTGTTTTCACGTCCACCAATAAAGAAGCAGCAGTGTGTGTGTGTGTGTGTGTGTGTATGTGTGTGTGTTTGTACTGCAGAACTGCAGCTTCATGATGTTTTACTGCCATCTGTTGCCAGTGCTTTATACAAGTTTTGTAGCCAGTCCAATAGTGGCCCCGCGGTGCTCGGCGTCTCCCAGCATTCATTCTAGTGAACTGTGGCATGAACTGCAATTATATTCAGCTTTTAGATTTTCTAGTTGTCGAACGGCAGCACTTGTGTGTGTGTGTGTGTGTGTGAGTGTGTGTGATGTCATGGTGTTGCATCAGGTCTGAGCACATTTGCACAGAATCACCTCCACAAACCCTCTGAGTAGTAAAATATATGTTACCAGTAAAATTTAAATGTGTTATATAAAGGAACCTCGTTTCTTTTTTAAATAAAAAAAAATCCTGCTTTTTAACAGGATATATGAATGGTGGTATTCCTAGCAACCTATAAGAGCATGTAGCAAACAAATGGCAATATAACTAAGACCACCTTAGCAACTGCATGTCGACAACATGGCAACCATGAAAACAGCCTAGCATTGTGGTGGCAAGTTCCTGCGCATTTTCTTAAGACATTAGATCTTGCACTCTACTATTTATCATTTAACATCTGGCATGTGGCTGGTGCCAGGCAGGGTTACACAAGTCGAATTGAATTTTTTTCCTTGCTCCGTTTTGACTGCCTTGGTCACATTATTTTATATGAATTATAACAAATCAATTCAGGAATCATTCATAGCCTGTTAAATAGAATCATGGCACTTTATGAACATATCAGAATAAATGATTTGTTACTTGTTATTGCCGTGTAATAAGCGGGATACTGTCCAGCTAGCAAGTTATTATCGAAAAATAAAGCCTTTCGGTCTTATACAATAAGATAAGATAAGCTTTATGCTGCGATAACAACCTGCTAGATGTACATTATCCCTTACATAATATATTTATAACTGGAATCACAGAAAAATATCCACAACAGGAAAATAGGAAACACACAATATCGAACAAGTAAACCCGACAGGGGAGAAATGCACAGACAAGAACTAATATACATGGGGTAAATCAATTAAACACAGGTGCAGGGTAACTAACTAATAATCAAACTAAACAAGTACAGGAGACATATGGACAAACAAGAACACATCAGTTTCCTACAGTTATGATGCTGACATTTTAAAAAAATCTTGGCATCGAGGTGTATATACTTTTTGCTTTTTAAGAAACTAAAGTCAACAGATAATGAGATCTGACTGAGACTCCCACAGTCCCTCTGAATTGTGCCCTTTCTCTCTCTGTAAATAACCAGTGTGCTGATTCTGTTCCCTCAGGACTGTATCCATGTGTCCACAAGAGCTCATCAGAAAGAATGACACCAGCGCCCAGTTAGATCATCACAGTCAAGCTCAGACACCACACAGACACTGGAGCGCTGCACTAGATGTTCCTTTAGATTTCTTAAATAAGCGCCTTCAGAAATATCAGCTGTCTTTGCCATTTGGTGGCACTTAGCCATTTAAGGTTGTGTCATCTGCCACACTTTATAAAGTGACATTTAAATCCTTTTTAACATCATGTTTATACTGTCCAGGGTAAATGTAATGTGAGTGTTTTTGGATTCTGTTTTTTCGCTCTCTCTTTGTTGCCTGTGGTTCATTTGATTTAATGCTCTAAAGGGACAAACCCCTGTAGATCTCAGTGGGTGGCATATAAATGTGTTTGGAGAAGAAAACAGTTACATGAGCTGGGAAGGAGATTGGTTTTAAACACAATTGCCCACAATACTGCTTAATAATAGCATGCCATTAATTTGTGAAACAGGTGTTATTCCAGTATCGTTGAAATAGGAATGCAGTTGTTATAAATATTCAGAATTATACCCACTTATATTTTTCAAAACATCTTTTGTGTCAAAATAGTCAAACGTTACTGCATGCTTCGCTGAGATCATCATATCATATAGGGCACATTAAACATGATGAGAAGTCTCTATAAATGCAAACAGCTGTCCAATGCACCTAAAGTGATTATCGAGCCATGATTAAAATAATTAGTACCTCATAACATCACGCTACTTTTACTAATATCAGAATATTAAAGTCGTTGCAGGAGCCTCGGCGAACAATCGAATCAGCTCATGTCCTTATGTTCAGGATTCATCAGCAATACTGGTTCAGCGGTGGGCTGTCAGTCATGTTGAATTTTCTTTCTCGTGGTCCCAATCGGGCATTAATTTGTCAATCTGTATGCAGAGCGACTCTCATAACTTCCCCAGTGTTGTAATTAGTGCTACCTGAAGTTGTAGGGCTTTGATTGCCTTCAGGGAGGTGTCCTGCAAGGCTGTTTCGAATTAGCATGAGGGCAATCGCCCTGATTGCTCGCATCTGGTCATTAAAGGAGAGGGGATTTTTCTCTCCTCCCTGCCCTGAACCCAACATGGGCTGAAATCAAAAGCTGGTGCTCGAATAAGCAAGTGTCGAGTTTTTCAAGTGCCTGAAAGAGCTGATTGGACAGTGAGAAAATCCACAACTTTAGCATAGGGATGTTAATTACATTTTATTTTTTTCAGTAGATGGTGTTTTTTGTTGGATCAGGTTATAGGCGAAGCCACAATTAAAAAGCTCCGCGGGGAGATCGCTTAAACATTCAGCAGCTTTTACTGTTGGATTAGGTTCCTGAAATTTATTGTTTTTCAGCCGGGAGCAGGGGGGAGTTGTCTTTTGACATTTTCGAGATGATTGAGAGAATATAATGCTGGAGTAGCAGAATAGCAAAGGATGGAAACAGAATACGAGCTCGGAAGATAAATATATTTGCTGCTTGTATAGGAGTTTGAGGTGATTTTTCTTCTGTGGAGTGGCCTAGTAGTAGCCCAGAATTCCCTTCACCAATTTGTGTAGTTTTCATGCTTAAATGGATTTATTGTGAATGCTGCATGATCTAATGAGATTTTCCTTCCTCCCTCCCATGCCCTGTTTCTGTCTTACTCTCTCATTCTTGTTCTGTGTTCCTTTCTTACTGTCTCTCTCGCTTTTAGATATGCATTGCCGACACGTGACAATGACCGGCTCTGTATCATTGAGATAGCTGTTGCCAATGGAACTGCTAATCAGCAGCAGAAATACATGGATGAGCCCGTGTCTGAGGTGAACCTGCTTCTGGATATTCAATCATTTGAATGACTGAGATGTCTGTTTTTTATCTATGAATTTTTAGATTTATTTGAACCATTCTGTGACCATTTTTAATGACTTTTTTGATAAAGATTACAGTATAAATAGCATTTTGTTCACTCTAGATTCAATTATTTTTTCATAAAAATGACAAAATTAGAGCAATTAAAAGAAAATTATAGAAATTTCAATAATATGTGTATGAAAGAAATATTTTGAATTATCACACCCACATATACACACTATTTTGACTAATGGGAAATATATATATATATATGGATATACATATTCGCAATCAGGAAGGTTATTATGCTATTGTTTTTGTAAACAAGACAGCTCAGTCTTTTTGAGAGCTGGTGTAATGATTTTTGTGGCAAAAATAATACGTTTGATCATTCAAGTTAAAAAATTTCTTCATGTTTGTGCCTTAATTGATTGAGAACCTTAGAGAGAACTGTGCTGCGATAATCAGACACTTTCAACAGACTAGAAGAAATTTAATCAGAATATAATGGCCCCACAAATCCATTTATAGAGCTGTATAAACATAAAAAAATCACTGGAGACTTAACTGAAAGCTGTTGTTTATAGAAATATCTGTCAAAAGGATGGAAAAAGCCCAGTTTGAAAGTTTAAGAACAGTTTTTAAGGTTAGTTGTATGTCTTTTGATTAAATAAGCCTTGTGTACTTTGAAAACCATTGTATATGTGCTAATGCACATGCCATGGGGTTGTGAATTGTTACTGGGCAGCTACTAAAGTGTTTGGGGTAGTTGAATAGAAAAATACAAAGCAAGAAAAGGTTGAGGAAATAATATTTTTCTTTTTCCTTTTTAAGTTTTTACAAAATTTGTTGTCCTGCTTACATAATAGATAATTGAGAAGGCAAAAATATCAGACAGACTCATTAATATGTTATTGTAAATTGGAAAGATGTTTAGTCTTGTCTTGATCAAAACCAAAAAACTGTATTATTTCAAAGCATAATTAGCTTTTGACCTAAATAAACAATGAATGCTTAGCAGCGAAAGGTTTTTTAAGCTTCTGTAGTGGCTCCACATAAATCCTTTCAAAGATAAAAACTTTGCTTTTATCTCTAATTATAATTTCACATCAGTGTTTAAGAGCCATTGACTTCAGAACAGTTATTGCAGACCATGAAAACATATCTTTGCGTAGGACAGAATAAAGTATTGTAACCTACACGTAACAAAATCGAACACTTTACTATGCCAAAATGTTCCCTCAATCAAGCTTTGGGTCAGTTTTTGGGCCTCTTTTCAAGTAGGGTGCAATAATGGATTGAAAAGTGAGAGCGTCACAGTCTCCATGCAAATTTAAGCATTTCTTCCATTTTCAATACTGATAATAATAATAATACATTTTCCAAATCAGCATATTAGTATAATTTCTGAAAGATCATGTGAAACTGCAGACTGGAGTGATGGCTGGAAAAAAAGTAGCAATGAATTGCATTTAATTATTTTAATTTTACAATTACGTTTTATAATATAAAATTATTATTTTAAAATGCAGCTTTGGTGAGAACAAGAGGCTTTTTTGAAGTGCCAGATAATCAAGCAAGAACCTCTTGAACAAGATAAAATCATCATTATTGTTAACATATGTCACTATTCCTCCTCCGAATGTTTAGGTGGTGTTTGGCCCCACGTTTCTTGGTGGTGTTCCATCGCTCTCAGAGCTGCACCACAACAGTGGGAATGTCTCTGGCTTCATCGGCTGCATACGTGAACTGCAGATGGGTTCCAAAGAGCTGTTTGTGATGGGGGAGGCAATCAGAGGCCAAAACATTCAGAACTGTGACGCTGCAGTCTGCCAGCACCAACCCTGCCGCAATGGAGGAACATGTATCAGGTGTGATTTCACATCCTTTTGTTTTTGAGAAATAACCTATTCCGCAAATAGTGTTTTCAGTGTGTAGAATGAATTGGCTGTGTCTCGATAAAGGACTGGTTCATTCTTGTTGACACTGTCAAGGCTGTAGACAACATGTGACCTGAGGAGTTCCTTACTGTACGTGTAGCTGTCACGCTTATCAATCAGCATTCTTTCACAAGCCTCTCTCAAGTTTTCAATATTTGGCATACAAACAATTTTCTACTAAATTTAGTACTTTTGCCAGGGCACACAGTTTGTAAATATTGTCAATGATATGCGGATGCTATGAAGATGCTCACTTGAGTCTTAAATAGCAGTAATCAGAAGCCTGATTGCAGGGATGCGAGTGATGTGTGAATGCGCTTTTTGTTAAACCACAGGCAGCGCTTTTGTGTTGCCTACAACCAATGGTTTATAATTACACATTATTATTTTTCTGTGTTAAAAGCATGATTTGGGTGCAAATCTTTAGGCTTGTCATGAGTGATGATCCTATTGCAAATGATTCCCAATTAATTTCAAATCAGCATCTGGCATCATACATGGCAGATAATTTGTAAGTTAAAGTGGGTAGTTATGCCAACACATATATATATGTGTGTGTTAGCATAACAACCCACAGTATATTGCATATCAATTACCATTTTTTAAGTTCTGGCAATATATATGAATGAATTAATATGCAATATTAATGCACTTTCATTTTATATTTATTTATTCATTATTGATTGCATATTACCAAGATTGTAACTTATGTTCATCATTCATGGGATTATTATTATTTTTTTTTTCAGAAATATTTTAGTTGGGTGTTCATATAATATTAAACGTTATATGTAAATGCTACTAGTACATGTGCATCTCAATAGATTAGAATGTTGTGGAAAAGTTGTATTTATTTATTTCAGTAATTCAACTCAAATTGTGAAATTCATGTATTAAATTAATTCAGTGCACACAAACTGAAGTTTAGCCTTTGGTTCGTTTAATTTAGGCTTGCATTTAACAAAAACCTACCAATTCACTATCTCAACAAATTAGAATACTTCATAAGGCCAATAAAAAACATTTTTAGTGAATTGTTGGCCTTCTGGAAAGTATGTTCATTTACTGTATATGTGCTCAATACTTGGTAGGGTCTCCTTTTGCTTTAATTACTGCTTCAACTCGGCATGGCATGGAGGTGATCAGTTTGTGGCACTGCTGAGGTCGTGTAAAGCCCAGGTTTCTTTGACAGTGGCCTTCAGCTCATCTGCATTTTTTGGTCTCTTGTTTTTCATTTTCCTTTTGACAATACAGAACACTGAAAATGAATCTTGGTATAATGTTTAAATGATAAAATGGAATGTCTAGTGTTTTTCTTTACATTATCATAACCAAGAAAAAAATCAGTTTTAAACATTCATGGAACATTCAGAAAAAATGTCTATATTTAAAATAATGTCAGAAATGCAGAAATGGCAGAAGTCCTATTCCTTATAGTAAATGTTAGTTAGGTATTAAGAAGTATTATATTCGTACTATAATTATTGCAATACAAAATTTATTGTGGTGCAATACAGTAATTTAGTCAGTTTCTGTTCCTGACAAGAAAGGCTATGTGCTGCTCTTCAGTAGAGTTCTGCAGTTCAAGATTTGTGATGCGAAGCGTACAAACATGACAAAAGGTTAATTTGTCAACACAAGACCACCAGAGTTTTTTTAGTTTCATCTAATGAGATATTTATTACAAATCCATGTAAATGTCAGTCTTGAAAATGCCTTTTGCTGAGGTGATCAAGTGCTTGACTACAGCAGCGCACGCTCAGGGACTCTGCGTCTGACAGCTGTGGAGTGCTTTTCCTGAAGGACTAAAGCTACTGGCACTGAACTTTTATATACTATAACCTTAATACTTCCAAACACAAAGATAAGGTGCCATTTACCTTTATTGTGTTCAAAGCTGATGATCTACATTCATTAATTATACACTGTATAACCAAAAAAGAATATCGCAATGCAAAATCCAAGGGCAACTTGCTTGGGAATAACAAACAGCTCATTAACACCGTGCGATCTTGCTGTTGGTTTATTTGCATTTGAAATGTAATAAGCACCTGACACCTGCTTTTCCCCTGTAATAATTACTCCAATTTTCCAAAGTTTTGTTATTTGACAGATTTTCACACACAAAGTCTCGTAGCGTCATAAAAGTAAGGATGAACCACTGATGTCACATGGAGTATTTTAACAATGCCCTTACTACATTCCTCTGCCTTGACTGTTGTAGGAACTATGCTGTCTATGCAGGGCCAGAGAGTTCCTGGTTTTTATTTAAAAATATCTTAATTTGTGTTCAAAAGATAAACAAAGGAGTAATTAATGACAGAATTTCCATTTTTGAACTATCCCTTTAAATTATAGAATTATTTAATATTGTTTTTTTAAAATATTGTTGTTTTTTATTATCTAGTTATTCTATTTTAGGCATGAAGCATTGTGCATAGTGTCGTCCCAAGTGCTTTGTGAAAATGGATTTCTTTTTAAATATCTCAAGAACCAACCTGGTGCATTACTCCCTTCACTGACCTTTATGAGATGAGCCTTTGAGAAGTCCAGTCTCGACATTTGGTTTGTGTTTGAATGGTCTTTTTCTGTGGTGATGACTGCTCTTTCTTTTATCTTCTCCCCCAACACAGAGTGGTTTCCTGTAAACAAATCACAGAGTATTCTCTTTGATCACATGGGATTCTTTTGATACACTGGCTAGATATCTTGTATGTAATCGTTCATTTTTAGTCTGAAAGGCAGCGGCTATTATTTTCTTTTGTGATGTAATGTGCAAAGTACTTAGCCTTTGCATCGAGAATGAAATAACAGACCATATTTACTTTAAAAGCATAAAACTAGCTGCACTCATGTGAGGCGCATAATAGCCCTGGAAGATGTCCTAATGGTAATCCCAGTTAGCCGAGAAAAGCGGATGGAGCACATTGCCACAAAAAATAGGCCTTTTCTCCAAGCCAGCAGCTGACGTTAGCAGGCTAGTTTTTCTCAACAGATGGTTCTCAAACATATTCCTTCTTTCTTTGCCTTTTGCTTAGAGTCATTTCTCTCACTATTTTCATCTCCTGAAATTTTATTTTACTTCAGGTCTCCTCATCCATTTTCTCTCTGGCACTTTAAAAAGTTTCCAAAATTCATATATGGCTGTGGGTTTGGACGTGATGTGAGCATTCAGAGTACTTGGCTTCCTGTTTTAAGTCCCTTTAGTAGTGTTGAGTTCTGACAGTGATTCATGGCTTTAACGGTTGTAATCCTTTGACTTTGAGACAGATTCTGCCCACCTCCACCGGGTAAAGGCTGGAGCATGCGGAGGGCAGGAGCGAACAGCTGTACATCAGCCGTTCATTTCATTCCTGTAAAGCAACATCATTCACCTCGCTGTCGAGCTGAGCACTAAACTCTTTTACTGAGTGTGTCACGCCCGCCCAAGTGTATAATCGAGTGCTTGGCCCACTAAACAGGCAATCCAGCACGTTTGGAGGACCAGCCTCTCCATTTTGGGTCTCTGGTGAGCCGTGGCCTCATGTCACGTTTACAACTGAGATCTTTGAATTTGAAATGGTGCCTTTGGTCAGTGTTGTTAACATATCGAGGTTTACATTGCTTTATAAATCCTGTCAGATAACATTATTAAGCAGATTTAGCTCTTTTAATGATATCTGTGAGATATTCTACACTGAAAAAAAAAGTCCTTTGAATTTACTCAATTTTATTGTGTACATTGGTTGTACATGATCAGAATGTTTTAACTGACATTAACATCCTCTTTTTCTCAATGACTTATTGCTTGCCAAACCAACTTGTTTCATTCACGTAACATATTAGCTCATTAAGGGAAATGTATATAAATAATTACTGTTAATTATGATTAATTGTACATATTTTTATTTTGGCTGCCAGTAGTAACTGTAGCAGAATTACCATCAACTAATCTGTTCATTCAATGAACATATTGTGTAATTTCATATAGACTCTAAGAAGGGATGTTTTTGTGGCTACAGGAAAAATACCTTCTTACAGTATCACTGCATTAGAGCATGTAGCAAGGGTCAAAATCGTAAAGCGACATTAATTTGTAAGGCAGAATCAGAAACTCATGTAATTTGTGCAAAGGTTTTATTAACTCTACTTTAACTCACATAACTGAATACACACTTATAAATACACTCACACAAGGGGAAAGTGCAAAGAAGGCTTAAGGGTAAACCATTAGGAAAAAGCTAAGATTGAAGTTATGAAAAGAGAGTCTGTTGATCACCTATAAAAACCATTAGTGCCGTCCAGAACAGATTCCATAAATAACACTAAACCTCTGTTTCGTTTAGCTATATCTAAGATACTTGCATTGCCTCGTTGGTGAGGGTCTGATGCAGTTTCGAAGTCCTGATGGTTCCAAGGTTTTGGATTGGCAATCGTGTCCTCCTGGTTTGAAGAGCGATGAATTCCAAAAGATGTCCTGACTTTGGTGCTTGGTAGATGAAAGGAGAGCTGAGAGAGAGAGATCTGTTGTGATCCATGGATCTTGAGTTACATGAAAAGTCAAGGCTTAGGCCTGGTGTAAAACTTAGGTGTTGCCCTGGAGTTAAATCCTCATCTTGGTGTCCCACAAGGCTGCAGACTGCACTGCATCTAGCCCGGCTGCATCGGCTCAGAGGGTGGGCTTGGTCAAGAGAGAATAGTCAGTTCCAGCATCCAGAGAAGTCCAAAAGAAAAGGCAGATCTCTGCCGTGGGGCTTTTTAAAACATGTTGAGGTCACACCTCTTGTGGGTCAAAGAGGCAATCGGGTATTGCTAATTTGGAGGGACATTTTATGATTTTTTTGTTTCTAAGCATGATAACTTGCATATACACAGGATTGGTGGTCGATATCCAAATTAGAAGAGATTCTTAAAACACTGAATGTTGCAAAAACATATAACATAGACTCTCAATTAGATCGTCTGAAGATAAGTCCTTAGATACCAAACACAGAATGCGTTGACCTTATGAGGTGACATTGAGAAAAGTGATCCATCAAAAACATGCATAAAACAGTATACCATACACAAGATGATATACAAGCAAAATAGCAATGTACACGATGACCTGAAGGATTGGCTATGTGTTTACTCAAACAAAGTTTTCCATTCAGTCGGTTGCCATGGAAATCAGAGGCCTGATCTCCTTCCTAGGGTGTTAGCTGTCGGTCGGAGGATGGTTCCACAGAGCCTTCTCGTTGCAATTTGAGTTGCCCCCTGAGCTTGGAAAGCAGTATTAAAGGTTATTTGTTAAATGTAAAAAATAGTTTGCGCCTGATTGGTTCAAATGCTACAACGTTGAATTCCTTAAATAATCATGTTGATTCAAACCATTATTTTTCAGTACTGATTGACATTACACAAATGTATTGTGTACTGTTTTCACGAATTTCGCACTTCTTCATGAAATTAAATAAGCAAATTTGGCGTGCTGTCTGGGGGGTGAGCCAGGAGCTCGGCGGTTACCTGCTGCCAGTAACCTGCTGCCAGTAACCCTGGCGAGGGCAGAGCCCGCTAAACTTGCTAAACTTAGCTTGCTTTCCTGCTTCGGCCCAAACGCTCTCGCGGTCTCCAGCTATAGTATTTCTTACAGCCATAAGCCTAGCTCGCATGTCCAGTCTCTAATACGTTACCGGCAGTGTATCAACCCTAATCGGCATTCAAATCAGTGGTCTAATTTCAATGGCATTTCTTCTAACAAATTAAGAGGTAACTGTACTAATGTTAACACAAGCTGCAGGAAAAGGCCTCTCGCATCAGGCCTCTCGCAATCATGCATCCAAAAGCCCTGCACACACTCTCGTTCCAGCCCAGCCCAGCCCCGACTCCGGCCCACCTTGTGCCGCTGTTTCGGATCAATGACACCCGCCGCTCGCAGTGCCTCAGCCGCTACCCGGGCTGTATCTCACAACCCGGCACTCACCCAGCCGCAGCTATTCTCAGACTCTCCCCCCCAACCCCCCGCTCCCACCCCTCTACACCTACTGACCTTTTCCAGCCCCTCAGCCTTCCCGGCTCCCTTCCTATACCTATCCTCATTTCTAAACTATTCTTACCAGCTGTTCCTCTCCTTTCCCACCCTTTCCCTGTCCTCGCCCGCTCATTCCGGCTCCCTGGCCATTTCACCTGCTGCCCGCCCGCTACGGTTTCTCGGCCGTATTTCTGCACCTGGCCTCTCTCTCGCTTTGTACCACCTGCCTGCCCGCCCAGCCCCCAGGCCGTTTCCGCCTGCTGCCTGGCCCTCTCAGGCCTCGCTCTGCCTGCTCGCCACGGCCTCTCTTAGTCATATTTTCTGCCCCTGGCCTCTCTCTGGCCTTGTACTACCTGTTGCCCGCTCTCTGGCCATTCCGCCTCCTGACTGGTCTCTCTCCGGCCTCGTTCTGCCTGCCTGCTCGGCCCCCTGGCCATTTTGCTTGGCCTCTCTTGGCCTGCACTGCCTGCCACGGTCTCCTCTGGCCTTGCATTGCCCACCACGGTCATCTCCGACCGTAATTTTCTGCTCCTGGCCTCTCTCTGGCCTTGTACTACCTGCCTGCCCGCTCGGCCCCCGGCCGTTTCGCCTGCTGCCTGGCTCTCTCCGGCCTCGCTCTGCCTGCTAGCCACGGCCTTTCTTAGTCATATTTTCTGCCCCTGGTTTCTCTCTGGCCTTGTACTACCTGTTGCCGGCCCTCTGGCCATTCCGCCTGCTGCCTGGTCTCTCTCCGGCCACGCTCTGCCTGCCTGCTCGGCCCCCTGGCCATTTCGCCCGGCCTCTCTTGGCCTGCATTGCCTGCCACGGTCCCCTCCGGCCGCTTTTCTGCCGCCTGGCCCTCTCCGGCCTTGTACTGCCTGCCACGGTCCTCTCCGGCCGTTCTTTTGCTGCTTGGCCTCTCTCCGCCCCCCCCGCCCGCCTTCCCTGCTCCCCTCAAACCCACTTCTCTCCCTAAGCTCCAGCCTCATTGTGGTCGGGGGTTAAGGGTCCCACCGGAGATGGTCGTCTTTCCCTCACCCCGACCACAACGGAAGGTTCTCTTCACTTTTTGCCGGAGGTCCTTCGGCGGGGACGGATGCCTCCCTAAACTTCTAGCTGAGGACCATTGTCTGAGAGTTTGGATTTGGCTTGCAGATAAGCCTTTTTCAGCTGCAGAGGTTGCTGCACCGATCCTGAAGGAGTGGGAGGAGTATTTGTCTGGTTGCAAGCCTGAGAGATGGAGCACAGCTTTGAGATTCTTTTGGAACCAAAATCTCGAGGCTGGGCGGTTTAATTAGTCAGTGAAAAGGGGTTTGGCTGTTGAGGCATTGAAAATACTTCTGAAGGTGAGGAAAGCTTGAAGCGTTTGGAAAGGTTGGATGGGGGACTGCAGGTTGAAAATATATATCAGGTGGCCTCTCCGTTTTGCTTTGTTTGAGAAAAAAGGCCATGGTTTCATGGTTTATGATAGCGAGGTCTGAGATGGTGGGGTGAATGACAGGGTTAAAGGTGGTGTTAACGGTTAATTCTGATACTCTGAGGAACCCGAAAAAAGCCAGGGTGAACATGACATCAAGGGTTCTGGCTATTGGGATTGACACATATTCTCTACGAAGGACGGTGAGGCAGCGGGCGAGAATTTCAAGGGTGATGGGAAGTCTTTGATCAGGGCGGTGTGGCTTTTCTTTTTGAATGGTTTAGGAGCAGCAGAGAGGTTTGGGCATTGGTTATAGCAGGGGATGGAGATCC
>JAUMHR010000063.1:16131491-16145052 GCA_032361145.1 Enteromius fasciolatus | reverse complement strand
ATTCACGTATCATTAGTGAGAAATAAGCAGGGGAAGTTTTTTGGGCCTAATTATTGCATCTCTGATTACTTCTGAAGAAATCCCATTTGGAAATGAGCTCAGATCACATCTTTACACAGGACTGCAGTTCATCTTAGGGTGGAGAACTGGCGTTCTCAAAAAGTGCCCAGGAAGTCCGATTAATAAATTGCCAGTTTATTAATGAATTTGACTTGGAGTAAGAAACGTAGCTCAGCATATGCAGCGCATCACAGAGCCATTACATGACAAGAAATACAGCTGGCCCCATCAAGCCATCCCTGCTAAAAACGCATTCTAGTCCTTCATTAGGCGCTGTGCAAATAAACCGTGACAAGGTAATATATGTGCAATTTCAAAAGGCATCAATAATTCAAGGGGAGAGCAGAGGGAAGAACTTCAACGCTGTTCCCAGAGAAATCCTCCGGAGAGGCTTTGCAGTCTGCACAGTTCATAAAGACAAAATGAGGGGTGGAGAAAACTCTTTATGTAGCACATTTTTTCACTGGAGAAAAGGTGTAAATGCTTAATGTACCCAAGCCGAAATGTTTCTGAACGATGCTTGATGGACCAGGTGATTAAATGGGGATATTTTCCAGCTCTGAAACGCATTGTCCAAAGTAACAGCCATTTCACAAATTCTGACCGATTTCTGCAGATATCGCTGTTACGACTAAAGTCCGTTCCCAGAGGAAAATGGCACAAAATTACAATAATAATCGTAAGCAACAGCATTTTTTCCTCACAGGAAATAATAATGCTTAGAATTTGACAAGCACTATAAATAGTGCAATATCGCCATCTTGTGTCTCCTTTTCAGACAGTTGCAGGTATCTTCACCTCAGTAGAAGTGTTATTTCGATTTTTTATTATTATTATTATTACAATACATTTCTAAAGTATAATTATAGTAAATGTAACTGAAATTCAATATTGCAACACAATGATGGGTCGCCATTAACCATAATGTTGTCATAGCCCTGACATGTTTAATTATATATATATTTTTATAGGTGTAAATGCATTTGTCTTAAATGTATATTAAAAATTATTATATTAAAAATCTTTTATTTTTTGCTCATTTTTTATTTTTGCTATTTCTTTGCAGCTGTGAACATCACTCGGCCTAGGTTTACTGGACTTGATGAATTTGGATACTCATCCTATGTGGCTTATCCTTCTATTCCCAGAATGGGTCATTTTTATGAATTCCACCTGAAGCTCACCTTTGCCAATAATGTCTCCGCTTTGAGAAACAACCTCATTCTCTTTTCTGGGCAAAAGGGACAAGGTGAGTGAAAATGGGAATATTGTCTTATTCCTTTATATTTCTTACTTCATCTTTCTTCATTTACTTTCATTTCTGTGCATCCCTCTGCGCTTATCATGCAATGCTGGTGTGTGAAAAAAGAGTTGGATTCATAGCGGTTTGACTGAATGTTGACTTGAATGTTTTCCCAGCGTTAGAAGAGGTCGTGTTGGAAGAAGTGAGGTTCAGAAATAGTATTACTCAACTAAGAGATATTAATGGTGCAGCTGCTGTAAAATGTGCTGTAAGTGTAAGTCCAGGACCCATCAGCAGAGACCATTTATCTGTGCACACAACGGGGCGATGATTTTTATTATCTGCCATAAGGGAAAGATCTGTTATATATGAGGTCTCTAAAAAATCTCAGATAATGGAGGAGAACTCTTAGTGTTCAAAATAGACTGTAATAATAAGGATTAGAATATTTTGTTATATAATAAATATAAGAAATCCAGGCTTGTTTACCAATAAAAACATCTATAAATTATAGACGAGTATTAATAATAGTTATTTAAAAATTACATGTGTGAACATGTGTAATAATAATTACGATTAACTACATCCAAAATAAAAGTTTTGGTTCACATAATAAATGTGTGCACTGTCTGTGTATATTTATTATGTATATATATAAATACACATGCATGCATATATGTAAGAAGTTTACATAGTTAATATATTTATATATGATATCATTTAAATTAATATAAATAATAATATTTATAAATAATATTTTTAAAAATATATACTCTGTGTGTTTTTATATCTAAATATTAAATGTTATATTTAAAAAAAATTTAATTGGATGAAATTAATCATGATTGATTATTTGGCAGGACTACATTTCTTTTTTTTTTTACAAATTTGCTTTAACGTCTAAAAAATGGGTTAACATTTTTTTATTATAAATTGAAAGTAGGAAGTATATTTTAAGATATTAAAAGTATTTTTTAGAGGATACTGCATATAATATTTTAAGCAAAAATCGAGTCTTATTAAAATAAACATTGTAGAAGTATATTTGTGAAATTGTGCTTCTACAACAAATATATATTGTTTTAAGGCATATTGTTACTTGGAAATTATCGATTAAGATGCAACAAATCAACTTCCTGTTAACAGTTGTGTTAAGAAGAGCTGTCGTTTCAAGAGACACAGCATCTCGGTCAAGTTTCCTCATGCCTTGATTTCCTCCGCCACCATCTGCAATTTATTTTAAGGTCAGTTTCAGTGGCTGCTAACTGACACGTCACTCCTACGAACATGTTTAATCAAAAGACAGGCAGCCGAATAAAAGCGTAAGGGGGTATGAATCTTCCTCAGTTCAGCGAGTGTCTCTCGGGATTATAGTTTAGGATGATTCATCGAGGGAAAGAGAGAAGAGGACAGCGCTGTGAATAATGAAGCAATTGTCAAGGGAGCCGTGCAGCACAGTGGAGGACAAAATCAAAAAGAAGGAATCAGAGTGGATGAGAAGGCAACTATTCACCTGATAATTGGCCAGATAAATTGGAGCGTTAGATCCATCAGCTCAAAAGAAAAATAAATTACGTTTTATAGATGGCCGGATTGACCTGGACCACCAGTGAAAATGCTTCAATTTGACATACTTTTCTAATGTATTGCTTTTTACCATAGCAATTGAGTGATTAGTAACCATATCAAAATTAGTCATTCATTTTCCCTCATGCATTTTTCATAACCTTAAATCGTTTTAAATGTTAAAACAATCCTAGATTTCCAATATGTTCTCAGACTTCTGGTCCCCACTGCATGTGTTAATTGGATTCTGTGTGTTATTGTTTTTATGAAGGCATCAGCGGAGACGACTTCTTCGCATTGGGGGTGCGGAACGGCAGGATTGTTCATAAGTATAATCTCGGCTCAGGTTTGGCGACAATTATCAGCGAGCGCCTGAACACAAGGATCAGCATTCACACAGTGCACTTTGGAAGATACCTGAAAAACGGATGGCTAAAGGTGTGTTTTATGTTCGCTCTATTAAATAATTGTTAAATATGGGCTTGGCTTCAGAGAAAGAAAAGGTTTGTCTGACCTACTCACTGCTAATACAGTTCCACTTTTAGAGCTACTAACGTTACTATTCAAACGTTGAGGCAGGTTATTTATTTATTTATTTATACAAAGATGCATTAAATTGATCGAAATTGATTTTATAGCGTTGCAAAACATTCATTGGAACAGGATCAAATAATCCTATAATAATTATAATAAAAAATAAAGTAGAAAATATTTTGTTATATTATAATATTTTATTTATTTTTCAAACGTCTTAAAATTATAAATTATTCAGTCATTATAAATATTACAATAAACTAAAATAATTGAAATTATTATAAAATATTTAAAGAAATCAAATCTTTCTTACCAGCAAAAATTGGTATAAAATTCAAAATTGCTTAAAGTATATTATAGATATTAAGAGTAGTTTTTATCTTTTTAAGCATACATTTTTTATTTTAAACTTATTAAAATAAAACTAATGGAAATCTTGAATATCTTAAGAAGTATCTTTTATAAATGACCTAATGAATGAGGCTTTGAAGACATAAATAACATTTTAAAATAATAATTGCTATTTGTTTGAAATGCAAGACAAAGCCAGTAAACATGAAGAGAAAAGAGAAATGACTGGGGATGGACATTCAAATAGACTGATTTTGACTCTAAGCTCTTTTTTGCCAGCTCATGTCACGTTTTTTCTTCTGTTCTGAGCAGGTTGATGGGCAGAAGAGGAGAATGGGTACATCCCCTGGACCACTGGTGGGCTTGAACACTTTTAGTCAACTTTATGTGGGTGGATATGAGGAATACACACCTGAGCTATTGCCTGCGGGGTCTCGATTCCAGAACGGCTTTCAAGGTAGTATGTTGTTTCCTGTTTTTCATTATAGTCTTGTTTGATCTCTTGATTCAGATCGTCAGTTCATGATAAAATCAGTCTTTCTTCCTCTGTGTAGTGATGTGTAGAGAGAAGGAAGTGCGTAACATCTGTAGCTCTGATGGGACCCTTAACCTTGTGTTTAATATGTGAGCAATCGTTTATCGCAAAGCTTTATTAAAACATGCATTACATGTTTATGCATTTTAAACTTTAGCTTTGTAAAGAAATATACTTATTCACAGATCTACTAAATGAATTAAAGGTACAGTGCACCCAAAACATTACATTTGCTTAAAATTGACTCACCCTTAGGCCATCCAAGATTCAAATGGGTTTTTCTTCATCAGAACAGATTTGAAGAAATTTAGCATTACATTTCTTGTTCACCAAAGGATCCTCTGAAGTGAATGGGTGCCGTCAGGATGAGAGTCCAAATAAAAGCACCACAAAAATTCACAAGCATTCCACTCCAGTAAATCCAATTAACCAGTGAGTGCAAATTTCTATTTCTGGGTGAGCTATCCCTTTAAGGTTTCACCTTTAAAGAAAGAATTTTTGTGTCCAAACTTTGACTGTATTCTTTTATGGATAATCTCTGTCATCTTATTACGCAGCTGTGAATCACAGCGAGGAGAGTAGGATGGAGTGTATCTTCTGTCTCGGGCTCTGAATGCTTTACAGTCAATGGGCCTCATTCATGAAGCCGAACACATTTCTGTCTAAATCCTTCATAAATCTGTTCTCACATAAATTGTTTCCTGCAGAGTTGAATTGAACCATTCTGGTCCAGAACTCCAGAGTATCAGTCTGTGATTTAAAAATGACTGTAGCTTCATTAAAATTCTGTGGAATGGTCTTAAACACAACATCATGAAAAACATTGAACTGATTCCTCCCAACCACCACGTGTCTTGTTATTTAGACGTTTTTTGTTATGAGCTAGATTCAATACAAGTAATTCTCCATCACTTCGTAACATCCCTCAGTTTACAGTAATTCACTTACAATAGAAGTCTACTGGGCAAATAAAACCGCTATCCTGGGGCATCTTCAATCTCAAATTACATTGCTGAAACTGCTTGATTATGATTTTAAATTGTTATTGACTGACTGCTTAACTATTATCTGAATTTACTACCCACCTATGAATATATGAACTGATCTCATGGAGCTCAAGTGGCTTGATTTTTATAACACTCATCTGTAACTGCCGCTAACTGGTTTATTTGAAAAAAAGGAACAGAATAGGTTTTTTTTTTCATCATCAAAGCTCAAGCTCATGGACATATTTTCTCTCTCTCTCCTTCTCCCTGATGGCGTTTCCAAACAGTTAGTTTTTTCTTGTTGTTTCTATAGGAATTAGGTGCTTTTATTATATGAATTTTCAGTGATGGCACAAATGTTTCCTCTTTCTGAATGTCTTTTGGGGCATGCTTTGATGCCTCCAGAGTGATTAGTTTGTGGTCAGTACTGTACCTTTTCCTTTTTTGTTTGTTTTTTAAGGAAATCTCAATTTCTTCAGTTATTTATTTTTTATTATAAAATTGTAAAAATACATGTATTCCTGTGATTGAAAAGTAGAGTTTTTAGAAATCATTTTAATATGCCGATTTGATGCTCAAGAAAAATAGTATAATTATTAATGATGAAAAGTTTTGTGGAAACAGCAATTTTTTCCCCAGAATTCTTTCAAGAAAGAAAGCAAGAAAAAGTTCAAAAGAACAGCATTTATTAAAAAGCTTTTGGTAACTATAGAAAAGACTTCACTTTTGATCAATTTAATGCATTCCTGCAGAATAAAAAAAAATGATTTATCCTTTGAAGCCAAACTTTTAATACTGCAGCCATACATGCTGACTTTGGATGCTGTATATTTCACTTTATGCCTCACACAGTGCTATCATATGGCTCATATCAGAAAACTTAAAGACAAAGACTATTTTCACAGTGGTTTTATGTTTTTTGTTTTCCACCATGAACCTGACAGTGAGTAAAAAATGGCAGGATTTTCTCTCTATCTTTGACTTTGAAGGTTGTATTTTTGATCTGCTGTTTCGGACGAGACAAGATGGGAAGTTTCACCCTCCAGGAGGGCCAGAGGACAGGTCAGCGTCAGGACGTAATGTGGGGCAGTGTGGTATTAATCCGTGCCGCTTGGTCATCTGCCAGAACGGAGGCAACTGTGTGGACTCTGGATCCTCTGTGCAGTAAGACTTCCACTTCAAAACAAGCACCTGTTAGTGCTCGGGAATGACTGACAAACATTATTAATCATTTGTATTTGGCCTTCCCCTCCAGCTGTCAGTGTGTGTTTGGATGGAAAGGTGCTCTTTGCTCAGAGAAAGTGTCGTTCTGTGATGCTGAGCACATCCCACCTCCCTCCTGCGCTCGCGGCGCCACCTGTGTGCCCCTACCTGATGGATACACATGCCAGTGCCCCCTAGGCTCAGCTGGACCCTTCTGCCAGCAAGGTTAGACCACAATCAATCCCACCTCTATGGAACCATTGGGGGTCTTCAGAAGGGTTCAGACAAACATAGTGTGAATAAAAAGAAAGATTATAAAACGATAGCTTAAGATTTCTAAATTCTGCTTTCTAAAGACCAGAGACTTTTCTTTTTAGGTATATATTAAATGTGATGCATTTACCATCTCTCATTCTCTACAAAGATGTAATAATTTAATCAAAAATACAGTAAAACAGTAATATTATAAGATGCCATTTATTCCTTTTATGACAAATCTAAATAATATAATAATAATGCTTTTGTAGGATTCTTTGGTGAATAGGAAGCATCTTTACTGTCCCTTTTGATCAACTGAATGTGTCCTTGCTGAATAAATCTATCCTTAAAAAATAAAATCTCATTGGCGGCAAACGTTTGAATGATAATGTGTATATATGTAATTAAAACATCTGAAAAAATAACTAAGCTATATATTTGTACTAGTTCTACGATTAATCACATCCAAAAAGTTTTTTTGTTTGCATAATATATGTATATGTTCTGTGTATATGTATTATGTACATACAGCATATGTTTTGAAAATACTTTAGTTTATACATTTATATATTCATATTCTTATGTTTTATATGATATGTAATATTTTATTTAAACATATTTTTATTAAATATATACATGCATGTGTTTGTATTTATACAAATAAATATAAACAGTATATATGTTTAAAAAAACGTATATTTTGGAAGTAATTCATTGCGATTAATTGTTTGATAGTGTTCATTTTTACCTATTGTATTTAAAAAAATATATCATCTGACCCTCCATAGACAGCAGTACAACTGAAATCATTCCAGATACAGAAACCCATCCTGTATTACCAATGTATTGCTACTTTCTGGATCGGGGATCATTTCAGTTGTACTGCTGTCCATGGAGGGTCAGATGGTTCTCTGATGTCATCAAAAATATCTTAATTTGTGTTACGAAAATGAATGTTTCGTGAGTTTAAAGCGACACGAGGGTGAGTAATTAATGACAGACTTTTAATTTTGGGTGAACTAACCTTTTAAATAACTAATTAAAAGTCAGTGCTTTCAGGTTTTTCCATTTCTTTTCCAGCTGTATCTATCACTGATCCTTTCTTCAGTGGGAATCAATCATCCTGGATGTCATTTCCTCCAATCAACATAAGGCTCAGAACTCATCTGCAACTGCAGTTTCAGACTCTTTCACCGGAGGGCATTGTATTCTACTCTGCACGCTACTTGAGCAGTCGAGCTGGTAAGACAGCATCTTAACTTTTGTTACATTATGCAGAATTACACCATTTAAGTGTATGCTAAATACGTTATTGTTAATTTCTTATTAATTATCTATCCATTCAAGGCGATTTCATCAGCGTATCCTTATCAGCTGGATTTGTGCAGCTCCGCTATAATCTGGGAAATGAAACGATTGTATTACAGTCTCCAAAAAGTGTAGATGTGACCGGCGCGAGGTGGCACACAGTGAAGGCTGGAAGAGAAGGCAACCGAGGCTTCCTGATTCTAGACGATGAAGCCGTGACCAGGAACTCTTCGGAGGGCCCGACCACTTTGGATGTCGCCACAAATGTTTTCATTGGTGGTGTATCTTCCCTGAGCACAGTGTCCCTGGATGCGACGGAGAAGGACCAGAAGGAGGGATTCACCGGCGGCATTCGAGAGGTCATAGTCAACGGACAGGACCTTGAGCTTACAGAGACAGGAGCACTGGACGGAGCCAATGTTGGCGACTGGGACGGGACAGCATGTGGATATAAGGTTTGCTTGAACGGTGGCTACTGCCATCCAGCCGGGCTTTCTTCATTCAGGTGTATTTGCCCTGCGTTGTGGACCGGTACTCGATGCCAGCAGTCGGTTCACTGTATGAACAATCTTTGTCAACACGATTCTGTCTGTGTCCATAACACAACGTCTGCTTCATATTCATGTATGTGTCCTTTAGGATGGATTGGGACTTATTGTGAGCAAGAAGTTGCGATGAGGACTTTAAGGTTTAATGGAAACTCTTATTTGAAATACAAGGATCCGAAGTATAACTCTAGGAATCTGATGTACACCGAGGTGTCACTGAATTTTTCTACTTCAGCAGGAGATGGTTTGATCCTTTGGATGGGGAAAGCAGAGAGTGAAGACGATGACCATCTAGCGGTTGGGCTGCAGGACGGTTATATAAAGGTTTCGGTCAATCTTGGTGAGAGAACCGCTCTGCCTCTTGTGTATCGAAACACTTTCTGCTGTAATCACTGGAATTATTTGTCCATTACTCACAACAGGACTCTCATCCAGGTCTTTGTGAATGAGGAAAGAGTCATTTTTGAAGACATTGACCTCTTTGAGCGGTATGTAGCGATAAATTATGGAGGGGTGATTTATTTTGGAGGTTTTGAATTGAACAGAGATATGGCATCTGTTACGGATAGTGTATTTACTAAAAGGTTTGATGGGAGTATTAAAAGTGTTTTCTTGTATCAGGACATCAGAGAGCTGGAGTTTCTACAAAACAGTGAAGGTTTTAATGTCTATCAAGGTGAAGAGTAGAAAAAATTACTGCTTATTGTTGATATCTTGAGATTTAATTTTAGGCATTGGCATCTAGAATTGTTTTTGGGGGGTCTTTCACAAATCAGTTACAATCAGTGGCCATTTTTAAGAGGCGAAGTCTGTTGTTTCTCACTGGCTTAAGAAAATTATCCTGCATCAAAGGTGCTTATGAAAGGTACAAAAACACTGCAAAAAAAACACCATTGAAGGAACGAAATGACATGAACACGATAGCAGGGCGGTTGTATGTTTGTGTCTCTTACTGATTGTTATGCTTGTATATGCCGCAAAAAATGGTTCATAATTTTCCACTCTGTACTAACACATCTCAAGTATTTTAAAAGGAAATAATAAATGAATGAATGAAATATAATGGGGTGACCTTTCTGAATTTATTTAACTACTTGTAAAGGATTTTGTTCTCAATGTCAAAACAAATGAGGTACGAAATAGGGCTTTAAACGAGTCAGAATGTCAAACTTAAATTTTTTTGTTATTTCTCAGATACAAGTTCTGCTATTATTACTACCGTTAAATGAAGGTTAGGATGTCTAAATGGAGTTCAAAACCATATTCCATGTGGTGTTAAAATAAAAAACACTAGGGCTTATACTTGCATTTCTCATAATGATCAAGAGTTTTAACATTTCTCAAAAATCATGTTTTTGTTGTATTGCGTTAGCTAGTATTTTACTTTGTTTTACCTTACTAAAATAACCCAAATGAAGTTTGATATTTATTGGAATTTTCGAAAATCGTGTTTTTGCTCTTTTAATGTATAATACTACAAATAAACTACACCCAAACGTAGCCTTATTTAATTGTTTTTTCATCATTGTGAAATAAATAGTACTTTTTCTGTGATCTCAGGTGTTTTTTTATTAAATTGCATGACAATAAAAAAATGAGCCTCTTTATGAAACAAAGACTTTAATTTCAGTCGCTTTACTAACAATAAAAACATTTTATTATGAACTGTACATGAACACAATGTGCTGAATATGCACATTTCTGTTGTGTGACAAGCCAAAATGTACAAAGAAATATTTGTCACCTGAAACATAGAAAATACTTCAGAAGCCAAATTTAGAAAAATTAAAACGTAAAAAAAATTAAGCAAAAGAAGCTGTTCTCATCAACCAGAGGATGTTTTGTCATAGCACTTTGCGTACAACAGTAGTTTCATTTTTTTGATTACAACCAGCTGCTTGTGAAGACAATGTTAGTGAGTAATTGTAAAGCCAGGTAAGCAAAATGTACATTTTAAAACATAAGTATCTTTTTGATTGGAAAAAAAAAACTAAAAGTCTCATGGTAGCTGCTTTTCTATATAAAAATCCTTTTGCAACTTTATAAATAGTTTTCTTCTGCTGTCACAAATTTAAGGAAAGTGGAGCGGTTTGATTCCAAGATCACGAACGCCTGTCTCTCGAGTCTCTCCTGTGTTTCTCATAATCAGAATCCCGTCTATGTTTGTCTCTTTCCCGGTAATGACTGCTGCTGTGGTGTCGCTCTCTCGACCTGTCCTCTTTCGAGTGGCGCTCTTTATGACTGTGACTTCTGTCCCTGTGCTTTTCGCGGTCCCTGTCGTAGTGCCTGCTTTTGTGATGGTGTCTGTCATAGTGCTCTCTCTCTCGATTGTCCTTCCTGTTGGTCTCATCAGACCTTCTGGATGGCTTGTCGCCCAAATCGCTGTAGGACTTCTCTGAGCCCTTCTCGTCTTTGCTGAGGGGTAACGAGGTCGGCATGCTAGACTCATATGTCAGAGGAGGGGTGGGGAGGTTTTGAGGAGAGGTGGGGAGCGTTTGGGGAGGGGCGGAGAGCGTTAGGGGAGGGGCGGAGAGCGTTAGGGGAGGGGCGGAGAGCGTTAGGGGAGGGATGGGGAGTATTTGGGGAGGGGCAGAGAGCATTTGGGGAGGGACAGGGAGCGTTTGAGGAGGGGCGGGGAGTATTTGGGGAGGGACGGTTCGAGGCCAAGGTGGTGCGCGCATGTGAGGATCAACTTGAGGAAACATCTGTGGAGGAGGTGGACCAGGAGGAAACGGGAAAGGTGGAGGAACTTGTGATTGAAGGGGTAAGAAAGGAGCAGGATTACCTGGAGGAGGAAAATATTGGGGAACAGGTGGACCAGTATGATAAGAGTGAAAAATTGTGGCTTTATTATATACTTTAGGGTTAAAAGAAGAGGTCCTGGATTGCTTGGGACCTTCGTTTTTCCCAATGGAGGAGATAGTGGTGATGGCTTGGATGTCCTCTATGGCTTTGCACTCTTGAGGGGGTTGCACCGATGGTTGCTGGGTAACTTTCTTTTCTGAATTACTTTCTGGTTGTTGAGGTTTCAACTCGGTGGGTTCAGTTGATGAAGGTGGTGTCTTTAAAATACCAGGAGATGTCTTCAAAGACTTGGTGGGACTTGATAAAGTTTCCTTTTTGGGGACAGAGCCATCATTGACAGAATCTTTCAATGCATCCGATGAAGTGACTTCGCTCGTTTCTTGACTAGCTGGTGCAGCTGTGCTGCTGGACACGGACTCATCTTTGGGTTTAGCATCCGTGAGAGAAGACAGGAAACTCTCTGTTGAAACATCTGCAGGTTTGTCACTCAGAGAAAAGATGACTCCACTCTCTTTCTTTTCTGAGTTGGTCTCCAAACTCGAGCTGGACGGCGCCTGCTCTGCTTTAACAGCTTTGTGGTCTTTTTTCTTTATAATGAAGCGATCAAGTCGAGGAGCGGTGGCTGTAGGTTTAGGATGGTTGTCTGCATGGTTTGCACTATCAACAGCTGGAGTCTTGGTTACGCTTGTTGTAGAATCACTCTTCACATTATCGTTTGAAGACGATGCCACATTTCCAGGCAACTTCAGCACCCCAGGAAGAAAGCGCAAAGAAACATTCTCTTCAGTCTCTGTATCCAATATAGTTTCATCTACGATGGACTTAATTAAGTCTGCAGTGTCTTTTTTCCGTGTGCTCGCCAGAGCGTTGATAAAACTTTGCTCCACGTCTTGAGCCGCAGGAGCATTCTGTGGGTAATCGACATGAGGTTTGCTTTCTGCCAAAAAACTTGGAGCTTCGCTGACATCGCTTGGCAGGATTACCCCAAAATCTCTTTTCGGTCTCTGACGGATAACCAATCCGAGAAGAAGATTGGGACGATTGGTCTCCAACCCTACAATGTGGAGCGCCACAATTAAGAATTTCAAGAAAAAAAAATCATGTGAATCTTAAAATAGAACTTGTAAAGATGGTCTTACCTGGACCATCAAACGGTACAATCTGATGGGGAATTTTTTCTGTGGAGCCGAGAGGAATAAGATACATGTCTTTAACTCGTTTGCGGTTGTTGGCAACAACACCATATCTTCTTCGGCTGCTAAAATAGGCATATAACAAAGTGTACGAGATCTCATCTTCCTCGGTGTCAGGGGAGAAACGAATAACACATATTTCCTAGGGGAAAAAATATAAAGTCACAAACAGAAAAAACAAATGGTCACTTACAGAATGTGACAAATCCTAAGGATAAATCATTCTCACCTTCGTCCCGGAAGCACGGATTTTCTCAACATAATCCCAGACTATCTGAGGAGAGATTCGTCCACCTACTTGGATGTTGTCCGGCAAATCCTGCAGACACAATTCAAAATGTTTCTGAAGTATCAGGCCATGTGTGTAAATTACACACAATTTTTTACCGCCAATTTACCTGTGTAAGGTGGTCTAGTATCCCAGAGACAGGATAAGATTTTGTTAGAAACCTCGCCACAGCTGGCATATCAACAAAGCCGCTCCACAGACTTTCCAAACTGCTGAGGAATGTAGCGGTGTCTTCTTTGCTACTTAGAGTATCTGACCTATTAAAAACAACAATTTCATAATGTCATTTAAATTCTTGTTTTCCAAACATGGGATTTCTTAATTGTGATCCCATATTTGTATTGCTACAAATATACCAGGGCCACAAATTTTTTGATTAATCAAGAATCTTACCTGGATTCGGGCAAAAAATTGAGGAGACCTTCCTCCATGGCTCTTAAAGACAGATCGTCTATCAGTGCTGATGTAGGTGTAGTTGTGGAGTGCTGAGATTCATCTGTTGTACTAGACTGCCTCCTCACAACTGTTGTAGCCACTTTTACCACCTTTGTAGAGGCTTCCTCTGTAGGTGGAGCCATGCGACCTTCAAAGAGACATTAATGAATCAGGGTTCTTACACCTTTTCCAACTTCAAATTCCAGCACTTCTCAAGCACTTTCAAGGTGCATTTTTATGCTTTTCC
>JAUMHR010000063.1:16072446-16093258 GCA_032361145.1 Enteromius fasciolatus | reverse complement strand
AAGAAGAAATCATGATTTATAGCTATTTAAGGCACTTTTAAAATAAACTATTATATTGTTAAAGACTGAACATGTACATGAACTTGTAATTTACAAAGAACAAAAATAAATACATTTAAATAACAAAAAATTTAACCATTTGAAAAATGGTTAAACGTTTTTAGGGGACACCAAATGTACCCGCAATTATGGAATCACCCACGTACATCCGAAACACTAGATGGCAGTAGAAAGCGTTAATCGTCTTATCAAACAGCAGCATGTGAGCGCCAACATAACAACATTACAACATGAAGTAATGAAGGCTTTGTGGTGATTACTAGGCAGGATGGAGAATTTCAGGGAACCGGTAAAAACAGACTGTGAAGAACTACTGGGTCGTTTTCAAGCGACCGAGTCAGTTCGGTACGAGCAGTTTGTAGCGATATGGAGAGACATGGACTTCAGCAGCATTTTCCAGTGAGTTTGACCTGCAAGAAACCCTCATTTCAGCTGCTCGCACTTTTTGTCTGTGTTTTATATTTAAGATATCATGCACGACTTCCAAATATGATATTATATGAGGGGTCCCCATCCCCTATTATGTTTGAAAAGTAATTTCTTTCTCTGTGCAGTGGTAAACCGGACCCAAATGAGAGAAGGCACTTTGCTCGTCTGATTCTGTCTGTGGCGTCTCCATATTTCTTTCCTCCCTACACGTTCCAGATCAGAGTGGGGGCTCTTTATCTACTGTACAGTCTCTTCAACACACAACTCGCCACTCCTAAAGAGAAGGTGTGCTGTCACCCAGCCTATAATCATTCTGTCAACCTTCTTCTGGGTCACTGTTTGTCTCAGTGTTTCTGTTTAGAATTGTTTTCTGTTACTAGTGCCTGGGGTTATTCACTCCCATGTCATTCCAAAACCTGCATGTATTCTGTGGAACACAAAAGATATTTTTAAAGAGATAAAGAGGTTTTTGGTCTGTACAATATTCGTTTTAGAATGTATTGGCTTTCATTGGACAAAACGATACAATGCAATACAGGTTTTGAATGACATGACAGTAAATGAAGACAAAATTAAAACCCGTGCATTGTAATTTTTCTGAGCGGTTGTCTGCTGAATGGTTCGCTTTGTAGATCCGCATTGCTCTGAAGGACTGGAAGGATGCTATGCAGTTTCAGAAGGATGCAGTGAATGCGCAACATTACGATGTGGTTTACGTCTTCAAAAAGCTCTTGTCAGATAAAGCTTTCTACTTCACTGCCATGCCAACGCCGGTAGGTTAATAAGCTCAGTGCTGATGTATCTAAACTGGTTGCAAGTCACTGTGTTGCAACTAAAGGCTTGAATAAACTATTTATCTGTGGTTTGCATTCTGGAAGAATCGACCCAAACTCAAATTTCAAACATGTTTGATATTTTAAATTATTTTAGAACACACATTGTTTTCATTGTGTAAGATGAGCATGTACAAAGTCATCAAGATTATAATGAGTTATTAATAAATCCCTCTTAATTTTTTGCAAGTCTTTTTTCCTTGCACTATGTGTCCAGACTGGTGGAAACAAACTGATGTAACCTGAGCTTTCTGAACTCTGGCCAAAAGTGCTTATTTTACATGTTTACAGCTCAATTTTAGGATAAAGAGGGAAGATGGGAGGAAGAGGAACATCTGTGAACAGTTTGTTGATCCACCATCACGTCCTCAGGAGGTCGTCACCACAGATTTACTAGAGGTGATTCAACATTCGTTATGTATTAAAAGTATCTCCTCCAGCATTCGTTTGGTTTAAATACATTTCTGAATGTATGAAATGGGTAGGCTGGTTTGACTGACAAGTCCATTTGTATTTTTCCTGAATCTTAGGAAATTGCAAATATCCATGAGCATTATGAAGGTGTGAAGAAAGCCATTTGCACTGAACCAGACCCAAGCCTGAATATTGTACAAGGAAACCTGGTTCCCAAACTAAACAGTGCCATTCTCACTTATTCCAGCTGGCATATGAATCGTGCAGTAAGTTTATTTGATGAATCTATGTTGTATTATTGTTTGTTGCTGAGGAATTATTTTTAGGTAATAATAATTAATTACTTTCATTCAGTAAGAATGCATTAAAATGATCAAAAGTGACAGTATAGACATTTATAATATAACAAAAGATTTCTGTTTAAAATGATTACTGGTTTTTAACTGTCTATTCATTGCCAATTCAATAAGTATTGCAAATTTGTAATAATTAATTTTATTTATTTTTTATTTTGGTGCTATAAGTATTGTGATTCAATATTGCCATTGCATGACCTGATTCCAAAATGATTCTTGATCTACAGGGTGAGCCATTTATATGGATACGCCTTAATAAATGTGTATCATAAATGCCACCATGGTCACCACCCATCTTGAAAAGTTTCCCCCCTCACATATACTAATGTCCTACAAACAGGAAGTTAATATAAAGGTGTATGGATAAAAGGTGTATCCATATAAATGGCCACCCACCCTGTTCCTTTTTTTTACCCAATTAGTTGTTCTGTTGTGCAAATGCATCTTTACAACTTTACATCTGGGTGTGAACTCCCACCCCTAATTAATAGTATGAATGCATATTAGAATGCTTTTTGACTGGAGCAACGACGCTTAGAGTTCAGCTAAGCATTTTACATGTTATTTGAGCAAAATAAAGAAAAAGGATAGTTTAAGCCTAAAGTTTGAAGGTGGTTTACGTTTACATTACATCTTGATGAGTTTAAGATAATTAAGATTTCCAAACCTGACCCAAACTTTGGAACAGTAGTGCAAAATAAATAATGGCACTTAATCCTGAACTTATTCCCGAAAATCTTTATAGAATGTGCTGTATGTGTGTATTTTGTAACACTATACATATTTAAAACATTATGTTTTGCTTTATTTTTATTTTTTTTCCCAGGCATTTGAGCAGCAGGATGCTGGAGAGGGGCCTTCAAATCAAGAAAAACAAGAAGTAAATCTTTCACATCTGTCACATTGTGCTTCATACTGCAGAAGTGTAGCAACCTTGTAATGTTGCAGTACTTTTGTTTTACCAGAGGTGTGTGTAATTCACTGTGCCTTTTTTTCCATCCAAAGTGCTCCAGCAGAGCCCAGTTGTTAGCGTCGATCAAATCCAAATCGTATGGACAAGCTATAGAGGTAAGTATAGAAAGCATAAGAGACAGGTCAGATTGTTTTGTTTAATTGTACATAATTAATAACACAAGCATATAAAATAAACACTTTACAAGGCTTTTACATGTAGATAGGTTATTAAGCATAATCCACATAAGACTGTGCGAATAATTAAAATGCACTGTTTTGCATAATTTCCCTCATAGGCTTTGAAATCCCGACGTCACAGACAGACAGAATTGGTCCAAGCAGCTGGAACAGACGTTTCACCAAAGGTGTCATTAAGAAAAAAAAGATTTCCATCACTTAAAGCACGCACTCAGTTGCGCTTAAAAACTCAGGGTAAGTCCTGCCCACCCTGATAAACTCACCTAGTTATGCTTTGGTTTGTATTGATTGATTATAGCCATTTCTATACGATAGGAAATGAGGGTGAGGGCTCGAATTTGACCCGACTGTGGTGTTTGAGCTCAGTGAAAGAAGAAGAGATGGAACAAGGTAAGCTAACAGATGGGATAGCGTCATGTTGATTAATGTGATTATTATTAGAGGCTGTGATTTAATTAAATAAACACAGGACTGTTGTTTGTTCTACAAGCTTATGGATTACAGAACAGTTTGCAATCTATGAGTACAGCACTTTATATGATTGATATTTTAGTTTAGTTTTAGGTTTTTTTTGCGCTGTTTATTCACATCAACAATAAAACGGACCAGTATTCTTGACATACTGTATGTATTCGAAATGACTATAAATATCATCCCTTTTACGTAAAATGACTTAAAGAGGTTTATCATTTTATAGCTTTTTTGATTTTGTCAAAACCGGTATTATTTAAACTGTAAAGTTGTTTAAATCATCATTTTTAAAGTAATTTTGCCCTACCCTGCCTGTATGGCAGTCATTTTATATGTGCAGTTGTTTAAAGAGTTAAAAAACCCGGCAGATACCCTTGGATCATTCTATCATGCTAACTAATAATTACCCTGTTTGATGCAAGACTTTTTGATTTGAATTCCCTAGAAAAAAAGAAGAAAAAATTCAACTGGAAAACTGACAAGAGCAGCAATCCCACTTAGTATTAGGCAGCACCATCTGGATGGAGTGTGACTGGCGAGCCGCCCAGTGTTAAAAGCTAGAGTTATTTGTGCTTTGAGCTTCAGTTTCATTTAAATTGTTTTATGTCATTTTAAACGTTGCTGCTTTTGGGTTAAAAGGGCAGGGAACGTAAGTTGCTTTTAAGACAGCCTTTTCTGTGGATTTTAGTATTTGGCATCAGAATATGTGAGAGATAATCATTTTAGACAATAACTGCTTATATAAAAAAGCTATTTGTTCACTGTTCTTCGATAGTTCATCTTCGATGTTTAGATTAACATGTTCTTAAGCAGCTATTTAAAATGGATAGTTTTTAAAATATATTTTGTTATTTTAAATGATGTTAACGATTTTATAATTCAGAATATTTGGCTTTCCCTGTTTGTGTTTTGTTTTTTTGTTTTAGTCCACTTTCTTTCTGTTGTATTCGTTCCAGCTAATACATCTCACACACTGAGAAAAGAGTTGTGTGTGCTTGTGATCCAGTTCTTTCTAACCTGAAGGTTTTATTGATGTACTCATTCGACTGCTTGATTTTAATCAATATCCTTTATCACTTCCAATCCTAGCACTTCTCTCCCTTGCTCATTTGTGCGTCAGCCAAAGTGTGAAGTCACCTGATAATTTAAACCTGCAGCACAGTCAAGATTGGTGTAGTTTGCACCTAATAGGCCGTAGCTTTTAAGATTCAATACATCTAAATCATAGTGAACACATAAAGATGAGATTTAATTCCCTGTGCATGCTGGGAACTTGAGACACATAAGCAGTGTAGGATCTGAGTCACTTTTTGTTAAATTTGTGCGAATATATACATATTGTGCAAATATATAATATGTATGGTGTCTATATTCAAGTTCTTTCCTGGTGATTGATAGTGAATGCTGCTTAAAATATAATATTTCTTATAAAAAAATATTTTAGAGTATATACTTTCTGAGAGTATATATAGTAATTTCACTTATTTTAAGTAAATCCTCAACTATTCAGTGTTGCTCAGCTGACAAACTGATATTTGTATAATATGTGTTAACACTCCGCTTTGTTTACGTTCTCCTATAGGAAAATGTATACATATATCACATAAGAATTCACTAGTTATGGCTTGGTCTTGTCTCACAGTTGGCAAACAAGTTCAGCAATATTCGTTAGTTGTCATTTTTACATTATGTGAAATTAGTTTGCTACTTTTTTGGATTAACATGTTTTGACAATGTAGTCAAAAAAATATGAATGAATAGGCCTTGAATGCGGAAAATGAATATGGCACTAATACATAACTGATCCTGGATGAAGCTTCTGGAGGACATTGCTGCAGAGCGTAGCGCGCACGCGGCGCGTTCTCGTCCAGATGCCCGCGTGCCCGCATGCTCGCCCGCAACAGCAGTGTGTCCCGGTGGGCTACTCCGTCTCTAGCAGGTTTGACGGGGACAGACGGACTGATACGTAAAGAAGGACCGGTCGCCAAGCCTCTTTGTTTGTACCTATGAAGATATCGATTGATATTGATCGATAGGGCGGGCGGTTGACGCCGCTGGTTCAGTGCTGCGCGACCATGGCATCAGATAGTAAGTATCGCGTTGCTTCAAACGATTTTAGAAAGCTTTGAATTCATTCCTGATCAAATATCGGTATACACGCTATCAGTATGTTTATTAAAGCTCATTGGCCGATTTTGCTGCAGGGTTCAACCGTTGAATTTTGCCAGCATCATAATCATCATTTATATAATCTCAGAGGTGTTCATCTTCTCTACTGTACATGACATTATATCAACTGACATTTCATTCAAACGATTATAAACACGCCTGATGAATTTCAAGCGATGTTTTATATAATCCATGTTCCATTGCTAGTGTTGCAGTTATTTCCTCGCCTGCTGATTGTTACAGCCTTTTTAAAATAGTTTTAAAAACGTGTACGATTGGTTTTTTAAACCATTCTAGTTTTAAAGCTCATATGTATTTATTATTTAAGTGGCTTTTTGAAATAAATCACTGTCCCTCAAACTGATGTCATTACCATGACAGCAATTAAGAGAACAATTAATTTTCTTTTTTTTTTAATAAAAAAAAATTATGATTCACTTAAACTTTGAAGAAATATAGAATATATAAAATATTAGCCAATAGATAATACATATATGTTCATGAGGTGTCTACACTAAACCTGTTAGTATTTTAGAATTTAAATTCAGAAATGAATTTGAATTCAAAAATAAAATAATTAAGGTAATAGCTAATCAACACAATGCTAATAACGCACAAAGAAATACACTTATACATTAAAATCAACTTTAAGGTTGTTCAAGGCCCTTATATTTAATACAGAAGATATTTTAGCATGAAGCATAGTTTGAAGAAGCCTCATTTTTGAGATATATACTGTAGGCTATATATATATTTGAGTCAGATATAAACTGAAGAATATCAGTGTCAGAGGCAGATTGTGCAACAATGTGTTTGTTAGTCATAGACTATAGAAATAAACCTTCAGAAACATTTTCTAAATCAACTTTGTTTGATCTCCAACGGGAAATGGAAATTTATAATAGCTTCTTGTTAAACAAGCCAATAACAACTCAATAAAACATCAGAAAAAGGCAGGCTGCAGAACTGTCACTGAGGCAGTACCCTTTCAGAAAACACTAACCCCCAGTTTCACAGATGAAAATATGTTTCAGATGAAAATATCTTGCTCTGACATATCTTAAAACATGTCAGTGTCATTGTTCTGTGTTAAGATGCACACCTGTAATATTGTCTTACAAGGCATTTTTGTAAAAGTTGCTTAAATATCTTAATTTAACTAACACCTAGTCCTGGCTTAAGCTAAGCCCCGTTTGTGAAACCAGGCCTAAGTTACCTACTTAACACTGCGCCTTGTTTGCAGGGAGAGGAATGCACATGTACGCATTGTGGTACTTTTGCGAGTGGAATTGTTAAATAAAGTCATTTTTTTTGTTTTCTTAGATTCATGAAATTAAGGGTTAACCACTCATGACAATGACGTCCTTTCTACCTTTCTGGGCCTTGAACGTGTCAGTTACATTGCTGTCTATGTGTGATTACCAGAGATCTTACAGGTTTCATTTTTGAGTGAAATATCCCTTTAATAGAGTCTGTAGAAACATCTCAAACAGACTGAAATAGAGATTTGGTCTCCCATATCCAATAATGGTAGAGTTCACTTATAATAAACTGATTCTCTTATTGATTTCTGCTCTATAGTTGGAGGCCTAATAAATATTTTATTTGAACAATAATTTTACCCTACTATTATTACATAAGCCTGTTGTTTTATAACCAGGATGAGATTGTAACATTTTGCCTGAAATATGCAAAAAAATAAAATAAAATTCTGTAATTGCATTAATTATCTCTAGATAGCTCAGAGGAAAATGATAACCTATAACCTAATTAGTCTAATGGTTGAAGACTGGACCAAGAGAGACCAGAATCTTACCGGAATCCATTCTGCTCTTGGACTGATAATATTCTCAGACTTAAACAAGACAGTTTCTGGGAAATGGTAAGTCATGAAAATTCAGAATCACAAGCCTCTATTATCAGCTTTTGAATTGTCCTGTAGAAATGGGCTGGTGTGTTTGAGGTTCACCCAACCCTCCTTTATTTATTGAGTGATTCATTCTCATTTACCTGTGTCTCAGTTCCCCACCTCTGCCTTTATTAGTGACAGGGTGACTATGATCTCTGGTGGAGTGTGATTTAAAGGAAGAGACAGAAAAACAGGAATCCTTACATGTAAAATACGATCAAATAGAGAGACCCTTCCCATCTTTATAAACACATTTCTAGATGCTCCAGTATAAATTATACAACACAAATACAGGATACAAAGAATTTAGAATCTAGTGTGTCTCAGTGTCCTACTTTTTGTCTCCTCTGTGATTTGGCCTCTGGAAGTTTTGAAAGGAATTTGTGTTTGTGCATTAGGCCTATATGGTTGTGAGTGAGCTTAAGACTACTGTTTTGTCATGAATTGGTTTAAAGACATGATTTTACAGCAGGTGCATGATTTTGGATGATTTGGTGATTTGGAATATACACTTCTTCTTGTTTTATCAGTTCAAATGGTCTTGCTGCTTACTTAATATTTTGATGAATAGACTTTGGATGAACTGGTGCCTGAAGCATGTTGTTTCTGTCCGTGCAGCTTTGTTTACTCAGGGTGAACCACTTCTGTCCAGGAATTTAGATTTTGTGGATAAGAAATAAGATTCAGTGCCTTTGTGTTTAGAATATAGAGGATTTTGATAAGTCTTCAGATGTCAGGAAGGGTGTTAGAGCCTGACAGGAAACTTACTGCAGAAATGGAGAGAGACGACATCCTGTACCAATTAACTAATGGCAAACCCTTCATGTTGACTTTCACACTTTCTGGCTTTAAGAAGATTTACTTCACAAAGGCTTTAAGCATATCATTAAGTCTGACTTTTATTTTTTATTTTTTCCTCTTCCATATCTTATCAGCAATTAAATGTGGTATGAGCACGTGTGTCACATTGTCCTTTATTTTTAAGTGAATTAAAAACATATATAAATAAAAATATAAATGATAAAATCTTGCTATTTCACAATTTTTCTTATCAGTTGTTCGTGAGGTCTAAGCAGCTAGGCTATAGTATGATGCGGTTTCAACAAATGACCAGTAGATGGAGATGTTTGACCATTTTCAGGCATGGCACGACGTTTATGCGGTTTTAAAAACAATGTTTTGTTATTCTTATGTCTTTTTCCATCTACACTATATTTCTTTTTTCATTTTGTGTACCAACACAAGCCATTTTTGATTCACGTTTCACTCAAAAAGGTACAAAACTGTTGCTGTGGCAGTACCACAGTACAAAAGCTAACAGGTACATCGTTGTGTCATATTTACCCCTAACTTGTACGTATTAGAACCGTAAATATACGTAGTACTATAAAAATAAATACATTGTGTATATTAGTAACATTTTAAAAGGAAGCCTCAGTGTAGAATATATGAGTTAAACATTTAACTTGTTTTGGATAATAGTTAGCAATCAATAATGGTGTTAGATAATGTGTAGAACTTACATGAAGTTTGTGCGCTCAAGAACAGAAAATCCATGGCAACATTAAAACCATGTGTGTTTATGTGAACAAAGCCATGCACAAATCATTCCTCACAGAATGCTTAAGTTGTTTCCAAGGAAACCATCCTGCTCATTCAGTACAGAGGTCCATGTGGGTGTGTGTGAATGTGTGTTTCTGTGCTTACAAGGTCAGTGTGTTCTTGCTTGCGCACGTAGAAGAGTGCAGAGAGCACGGCCAAGTGTTTGAATATGAAATACACAGCCCTATGCAGCAGCGCATATAATCTCACTTGATTCTTAAAG
The DNA here is from genome assembly GCA_032361145.1 of Enteromius fasciolatus. NCBI lineage: Eukaryota > Metazoa > Chordata > Actinopteri > Cypriniformes > Cyprinidae > Enteromius > Enteromius fasciolatus. Next base: position 16,083,640 of record JAUMHR010000063.1, on the reverse strand, counting down.
GGATAGTTCACCCCCAAAAAATGATAGCATTTTACTCACTCTAATGTCACTCCCAACCTGGATGACCAACTTTCTCTCAAAAAATATGAATATGATGGTCGTGCTGCTGTTTTCTATGCAATGGAAGCCAGTGGTCTTTTGCTCTCTTCTCGCTCTTGTTTTTATAACCATATTTATCTCTGCTTCTGTTTTTCACACTCATTTGTGTGACTGGTACTGTAGCTGTGACAACTGTGACTGTGTAGTTGGCTTGTGTGTGTGTGTGTGTGTGTGTGTGTTGGGGGGGTGGGTGCAGGTTAGATGGTTCAGCATAATAGTGTTCAGCTTCAACCTTTCATTCAACACACACATGTAAACACACACTCAGAAGTGGCGGCCCTCTTAGACTCGGTGAAATATTCACTCTTATGCAACTTAATGGTCCATTTTACACTTGAAGTGTTCACTTCAAAGCACCTTTGATGAATATGTGTTGAATATGATGCCGTGGTTTCTTTCTGTCTGCTGCAGGGCTGTTTTTCACCAGGCTAAGATCAGTCCTATAGTAGTCAGCAAATTCTCTTTTAATAAAAATATATTGCAGCTGTGAGCAATATGATTATAAAAAGTGACATCTGCAAATACATTATGAATTCTGTTGTGCTGCAGCACATATAGTTTGAGCTGTCCTGTAATAAATTGCATTCAATTAGCATTTCAGATCACCATTACAAACCTTTTTAAGTAGAACATTCATGTTAGGGTTCTTAGACTCCTTTGTGCATATTTTATCTTAAAATGAATAAATGAGATCTGATGATCTCATCTTTAATTATTTTTTGTTTTAGTTTTTTATAAAAATGTTATGCTTATTTTTAGGGTTTAATAATTGAAAATGTATTCCCCCCTACTGTTACCTATACAAAGCCCAGGATGATTTTTAAAGGATCATGTGACACTGAATAAGATTGTAGTACTACAGTGAGATCGAATCACATTACTATTTTTACTTTTAATAGAATAGTATTGTTTTTATGCTAGTGTGCCTATATATAGTAATATAGTGTTGAGAAATAATTTAGAGAGTGCAGTGCCAGATGAATTTACCCATGTGCTTGACACTATGGGCTAAATAAAATGCATGTGCAAAGACATCATTAGCTTTACAGTTTATTGTAGAAACTGTGAAATCATGAGGTCTTCTGGGTCATTTGTGTAACTAGCAGTTTTATACCAGTACATGTAAAAATATTAAAGGATAAAACTGCTCTATAATATTATTATGGCGTCTACATGCACCTGTGTGTGGCTTGGGTTTACATAAGGTTGTGAGGACCAAAAGCCCCCAGCATTGTAAACCCTGCTATCAACATGCTGTATGAATGTATCTCCAAAAAGAAAATGTCATTATTTAATCACATTGTTCCAAAACCTGTATGACCCTGTCTACTGTAGCACATAAAAGAAGATATCATGAAAAATGTTGATAACCAAATAGTTTCGATTTCAATTGACTTCCACTGTATTTTTTGTCCATACAATTAAATTGAATAGGAACCAAAAAAAATGTGGCTTACAACATTTTTTATAATATCTTTTTTTATGTTCAACAGAAGAAAGCCATGTAGGTTTTGAACGACATGAGGTGATGTTATATAATTAATACATTATAATACCTGTACTTAAATTTTTCTGATCAGTCTGTGTCTGTGTGTTTGTTTCCTAACCAGTCACTCCTGAGGCGGTGGGATTTCTGTCAGCCGTGGGCATCTTTGTCGTTTTGCTGGCCATACTGTTTCTCTTTATCAATAAGAAGCTTTGTTTCGCTCGTGTCGGAGGTTTGCCATGCCTTGAGCAGTACAGTCGGCGCAAGCGAAGAGACCGTGCTGGGATTCACCAGGGACTCGGTGAGAATCTTTGTTTCAGACAAACATTTTTTTTGCACTTCGTTACTAAGATGCTTCCTCATATGTCTAAGGTGCATAAAATAGTAGTCTGTTTGATAGCCATTGGCAGACAGGGGGAGTGTTTGGGATACAATCATCTGTCATACACAGTGAAGCACACACAGCTGTGGGCTGTCCCTATCTCTATTCATTCCTGGCAAACAGACATACATGCACTCACCTGTGAGTAAACCCTGCACTTTTTGGTTGGACACACATTACACAGTCAGCGTATCAGCTGGGTGTTGGAGGAAGTTCTGCTGTGATATGTCAAAGCGGCTCCTTTAGTAAACACTCAGTCTGTCTGTCATGTAAGATATCTTGAGTCTACTAGCTAGTTGAACGCCATGCTTTGGGTGAGATGGTTTGGCTGAAGGTTTGCTATATAATAGCAAGTTTCTGAGGTGCAGGGGCTCTAAATGGAGTTATTGATTGTTTTCTGAGAAAGCCGTGCTGGTAAGTGTTTGCTAGGTACTAGTGATGCACAATATATCGGTAGAATATCAGTTATGGAATTGGACATTTAATTATGCATGTTGGTTTTTCATATTTTTACATTTGGATTGCCTCTACCGTCATCTAATCCTCACTAGTTAATCTTTAGAAACACCAATAATGTAATGACGGTGTTAAATGTAATCTTTGGGAAATTCAAAATTAATATCTGTTTTCACACTATGTATTATATTATGATGCTAAACTTCACATACAGTGGGGCAAAAAAGTATTTAGTTAGCCACCAATTGTGCAAGTTTTCCAAGTTTTTTTTTCTGGATTTTTTTGTCTCTCATAGTTGAGGTATATCTATGATTTCAAGTTAGCAAATTAGCATGCTGTCTGGGGAGCGAGCCAGGACAACAGCGAACTCCGAACCCTAATAGATTTAACCCTAGCGTGGGCAAGAGTTCGGTATTCAGCTCGGTCTCCGTCTTCCCCCCGGAAAGGTGTGAATTATGTGGAAAACGGCAAAGAAGGGGCAGAGGAGGGGTGCACAAAAGCGAGATGTGGGAGAATGAAAGCTGGGAGAATTTATATTAAAGGGGGAATGATTCGATTGGGTGCGGATTAACGAGGGTAACGGTGATTAGGTAACGGGGCTGCCAGCCATGCGTGATTCATTCGTTCAGCGACCCTCGAAATTATGTTATTTGCAAAACATTCACGAAAGTCTTTCTCATCTTTTTAAGTGGGAGAACTTGCACAATTGGTGGCTGACTAAATACTAAATACAATTTCTGTCACTGAATGAAAAAAAAAACTAGCTAATTGTGTGGAACCATACTTACAAAAAGGATTTTTTCAGAATTGCGTGACTGCTAGCTAATTCTGATGCAGATACAAACTGGCAATTGTGAGCTATTAAGTCAGAATTGTGTCTTTTTTGGGCTAGGACTTTATAACTCACAATTGCCAGTTTACTTTATATCTCATAATTCTGAGAAAAAATTCAAAATTGTGAAGTCAGAATTTTTATCTCAGAATTCTAATTTTGTTTCTTACAATGTTATCATACAATTCTGAAAAAAAGTCAGGTTTCAGAACTCCAATTATGACTACTAAGTTTATATTTCTAAATTTTAAGGGAAAAAACTATTGAAAAAAAGTCACATTAACTTTTTATTTTTTGGTTCTGTGGTTCCAGAGATACTGGCCATAAAAAAAGTAATAAAAAAAAACAATAATCGTCTCATTGGTTTTAGACTAATGTTTAATACTATTTAAGCAGTTTAAACTGTATTATTTTGAACAGTTTTCATCAAATAGCTGATGGCAGTTACATTTGATGTCTGTCTGCCGTGCAAACTGTGGTAGTCAGTTGCTTAGTAGAATTAAATATGTGCTGTATAAGCTCTGCTGATTTTGTTTTTGAAACAGTAACAACATGAGGAAATTCACTGGGTCTTGAGCTGTAGTCAAAAGTTTTGGGGAAAGCGCTTTGGAATCTGATGGAATGACGAATGTTCCTCAGGCAGGTATGCCAGCCTTCTCTTCATGGCTCACTCAGATTTCAGATGCTTTCTCTAATGGCTTCCGCCGCCTCGGCCAAAACGGAGCTGATGACTCTGAGGTCTCAGTGAAAGATGAGAGTTCAGAGGTGAAGCAGAACTTAAGGGTTGTTCATGGATCTGGAGTGGATCCACAGGAGAAGCTGGGGCTGCGAGGTCAGGGCATCAGGTTTGATTATGCCCCCTCTCTCGAACGTCTGACTCCCATCAGCGAAGAGACAGATGAGCTGGAGAGCGGGAGGAGTCTGATGGCTCCACGCTGCTCCGATGCTGGTAAGATGTGGGTTAGAAGTTGGCTTGGTTCATCTTTTGGTCCATTTTTGCTGAGACTGCTGTCTGTTCTTTTAGTTTGAACATCACTGCTGGAACTGTTCTTCTTGTAAACTGGTTACATGTTTGCTGTGTAAGGTTTTGTTGCCTCTTTTTGACTGGTAGCTGCAAGCTTCATAATTTTAGTGTTTGTAATGCCGAGTTCAGACTGCAGGAGTTTCAAAGTAATCGCGTCACCCAATCTTTTCACACTGCATGACTATCCGGGGTAGAGTTCAGTCGCTGCTGTGTTTACACTGTATGATAGTTCGGCAACACTGCATGATTTTACAACACGAAGAATCGCAGACAACTTTGTCTCACTGCCAAACCCACCCGAGAAGTGACATGGAAACAACGCGAGGTCACGTGTGCAAGACCAGGGTTCTCACGTGAGACTGGGATTATTATAATAGCAAGCAAAATAAGCTTGCCATACAAATTGCATGTGCGCTCATTTGCAACGAAAAGAAGATTATGAAGGAGGAAAGTTACCTTCTATACCTTCGTAACTCCTCCCCCAACGTTCCGCTGCCCTGGATGTGGCTCTCTCATTGGCTGTAGTTAATCACCGATGTTATTCAGTCAGAACACATTCACGCGGCATGATTTTGAATCGCTGACAGGTCCAGATATTTAACTTAGCATGCCAAATATCTCGATTCTCTCAGATCGCGTCTTTGATAGTTCACACTGTGATTGTTACTTGCGTGAACGCACACCGATTTGCCTGTAGGCGAGTCAAAATCGGGGCTAAAATCGTGCAGTCTGAACTCGGCATTAGAGTCTTAAACTTGTACGTTTTGGATTGTTCAGTCCACCTCATTTTTTGTGCAACAATTAGGGCTTCCAGAGTCAGGTGATTATTCAATTGAAGTCTGTTATGCTGCTTAATTTTGCAACCTGGTACTTTTATTGTTTGCAAAATAATTTCTGAGAAATTCTGTTGCTTGGAAAGACACATTACACACAAACACACAGTCACTTATGCAGTTATATGCAATGTTTAAGACACAACCTTGTGTGTGTCGGGGGGGAGGGGGGAATGTGTTTCATCTTTCTGGATATTTAATATATTCAGTAAACTGAGAACACCCTCTCAAAACAAACAGCAGAGCCATTAAATTTACACATGAATACACTGTACACACATATCAAATATACATGCCATGTGCCCTCCCACACACACACACATACAAAACTTAAAAGTCATACATTGTCTAGTCAATAAACACCACCTATTACTCTTAACATGCTTGTTAAAGAAATAGTTCACCCAAAAATACAAGTTCTGTCATCACTGTCTCACTGACACTGCGTCTTAGTTTGATTTTGAGTTTCTTTCATTTGAGGAACATGAAAAAAGATATTTTACAGAATTTTGGTAACCAAACCGTTGTTGGTCACCATTGACTTCCATATGTAAAATATTACTGTGGAAGTTAATTGACCTGCAAATATTCTTCAGAATATCTTTTGTGTTAAGCAGATTAATAAAATCATGCAGGTCTGGAACAGGTTATATATATATAATATATCTGTATATCCAAAAATGTATTTTAAGAGCAAGTGACCAAACCGGCGCCTTCATCTGTCCTGCTGTAAGCGCTACTGTTCAGCTTTCTGCCTCTGCACAAACACCTGATGGAATATATAATGGCAGTCACTAGAACTCATGGCTTTGAAAGTAAAAAAACATACACAGACAAAACCAAATGAAACTCTGCGGCTCATGATGATACATGCCGGCTGTTGTGATTGTACTCAGGACAGTTGGACATCAGAGGTTAAAAATTATATAGATGCAGTTTTTTGAACAAACCGATCGTTTCATGTCTTTAGACCTGTATCGTGCGTGGCGAGCCACATGGTTTAATTTGGTTTTGTCTGTCTGTGTGTGTTTTTTCACTCTCAGAGCAGTGAATCCCATTGACTGCTATTATATGACCGACCGACTACTATAGTTTGAGATTAAAATCTTTGTTTGTGTTCTACTAAAGAAACAAAGTCATCTATATCCTGGATGCCCTGGGGTAAGCAGATAAACATTAAGTTTTCATTTTTGGGTAAACTATCTCTTTAAACCGTGCAGGGTCAGCCCTACAGAATATAGATATTTCTAAAGGTTTGACCTGAAAGGATTCTGAACTAACTAATTAATAATTTTAAACATCATTCCAATTTTATTATACTGTTCATTGTTAATTGATATGTAAAATTTCATTCAAATTGTTAAAATATTTATGTTTTAGAAATGTATGAGTTGGACTCTACAAGGTCATTTGTGTGGAGTTCTTTGCTGCCGTTATTTATAAGCAGTTCTCTTTGGAGTGGCACAGCTGCTGCTCTTCTTCTTTCAGATTCAATGTGTAGGTATCATTTATGACATATGGAACGCACTCAGTGTGTACATTGAGGAAAGCACTTCAGTGCGAGGGACTGGTAACCATGGCAACCTCCTATGCTGTTTCTTACATAGCCACTTGGCCTAATTTAATGTGTGTGTGAGTGAATGATGTGGTGAAATGCAGTGCAATGAATGGAAGTCTAACTATAATGGATAAGAGAGAAAAAGAGACCCAAAGACATTAATTGGCTACTCTCTTATGACTAGGTGCTGTTCTACAAACACTCTACACTACCATTAAAAAATACCAAAATGTCTGAATCACTCATTAGTATAAAGTGTGTGCTTTTATATCTGTTTTTTGTTTTGGTCTTTTATTTTAATGGTGCTTGCTAATGCAGTTATCGCTATTTATACTGCAAGTATATTTGAGACCAGTAGAGAAAATTATTACTTTTATTTAACATCAAATTGATCAACATTACAGTGCAACAAGAGTACAAAAAAATAAATAAATAAATAAAATAAAAATTTTATTTTAAAGGCCACCTCTTATGCCCCTTTTTTAAGATATAATAAGTGTCATTTGTTCCCAGAATGTGTCAAAATAACCCACAGATCATTTATTATATCATTTTGAAAATGCCTATTTTGAGGGAAAGCAGAAACATGCTGTTTTCGTGCATGTTTCCTTAAATGCAAATGAGCTGCTGATTCCCGCCCCTTTTTTTTTTACAATAGGCCTGTTCCTTTACTGCTCCTACCTCAGATTCTCTGCTAAAAATCATCTGTTTGGTTTTGATTATCATGTCTATCCACTAAAATAATGCCTTTTTAAAGTTTAAACTTCTGATATAAGGTTTTCTGAGCGCACATATCCAAAGCTCATGCACAAAAGCATCTGTCTCTCTGCGTGTAAGTTCGTGTAAGTTCTATTTTGTGTCTTATTGCGCCTGAACAGTCAGATACTCACAAAAATATGTGAAAAACACACATAACATACAAAAACACAGTCTGTTATTTCTGTGAAGGTAAACATCTGGTAAATAAATTACATGTTTATATTATTTCTGTGTAAGTGACAGCAGCGTAACATACCGTACTTTCTGCTGTTTACGTTGTAAATAAGAACACAAAAATATAAATGAAAGCAGAAGATCACTCAATACTGTGGACTGATTAATGTCTATTGCTGTAATCTCTGACTTGAGTGCTGGTAGTGTGATTTGCATGGAACAAGAAACTAGAGATCGTAATGTCTTAAGAAAGGACTATTTTGACTTGAGCTAGTGAACAAGATTCTAGCATCCACCTAGTTTGGGAATAGTACTGACCAAGTAATTACCCAGAACACCCAACTACATAGCAATGCCTTGGAATTATGACTGGTAGGCCTGTTTTGGTCCATATTCATACATTTTAAACGTTTGCTTTTTTAATCTTTTAACTTTGTTTTTTGTTTGCCTCTTTTTCCGTCTATCTAGTGAATAGTTACGGCGATGATGAAGAGATTTCCAGCTCATCAGACAGTGATGATGAGTTAGCAAAGCAGTTTGAGATCTCAGTTTCCCGCTCACAAAGCTTCCGATCGAGTGTTACGGAGCTCAACACCCAAACTGCACCAGGTCAGCATCACAAATTTAAACGGCTGCTGTCTGACCAGGAAGGAGGAAGCACTGAGCCATCTGACTGTGAAGGTACGCACACACAAGCTCCTGTTCACTCAGACATTTGTAAATAGTTATGCATAGCTTAGCTATGCTTTCCTGATATACAACAGCCACATAAAGTATATGTTAACCATACTGAATATTTCAATACGCTTTGAAGCAGCTCCTTGCTGATTAATAGAGCACAGAGCCACGGTTTAGAACGAAGGACTGTAAAATTCATTTAGGAAATTCATTTCATTCATTAAGGTCATGAATGTTATTTCAGAAGCATTTCTGCTTGGGGGTATGTGTTTGTGTTTTCAGTGTGTGGGTGTGGGTAAAAGATTGCAAATGAATGTTTTTTTCATTGTGAATAAAAGATTGCATTTTATTCTGTCATCAGAGTAAGAGAAAAACATTCATATAAGCCATTAAAATTGACATTGGATGACTTTCTTAACATACAAAATAAAAATTATAGAATTCTTTTGTCAATTCAAAACTAATGAATTATTTGGTAAACCAGTGTTTATATTGTTATATAAAACCTTGATACTAAAACTTGAATGAAAGTTTATATAATATAATAATATAATATAAATGTAATAGTAATAATAATAATAAATAAAATAAATAAACTTTAATGGAAAAATACTGTGCTGACCAGTGAAATATATTGTTCTCTATTTACAAGTCTTTTGTTTTTAATTATTATTATAGGAATGAACAAATGAGATGTCTTTAATATTACTCTTGTAATACTCCTCTTTTTAGAGAGCAATTAGATTACATGGAGATCAAATGGAGAAATTTTAAGAATGAGATCCAGTTAATGTAATGACTTTTCAAAACATTAAGTTTCATCATGTTAATTAAAAATGCTTAATAAATATTTGAACTCTGACTTTACTGCCTGAGGGTGAAGGCTACATCTAACCTATGCTTCTAAATATACACTACAAATCCAAACACCTTGAATAAATATTTATGAATGTGCTGGCAGTCACGTCACTGTTAATCCCCTAATGCTTAGTCAACACCCCTGATCTGTACATTGCAATTAGACAAATCTCAACTAAAACAGCTTCCACTTTGTTGCTTTTGTTCACTGAATTCTTGCTGTATGGAGCTGTATTTCTTAGAATGTTCATTACAGCATCAGTTGCCATGGAAAAGCGTCTTTCTGATCGCCAACAGAGTAACTGGTCTGCAATAAAATGGTTGCTGCTGCTGAGTAAAACAGTTTGTACCCTAATCGAGATTTCATTCAGTGAAATACAGAGTCACGAGTCACAAGTCACGTAGGACAAGCACTTAAAGCCGTAAAATTACTATCATTATCATCTGCTCCTGAGAGCCTGATTGGTCAAAGGAGTCTGTCCTGCAATTATGATATCTGTCTGAGTGTCAATAAAATTTCTCCTGTTTCTCCTATAACACAATGTCTGAAAATGTGTTCAGTTTTTTCAAGAAGTCTACAATTATGTCTCATTTAATTTAAACTCAAATATTGAAGACCTAAATTATCCATATTAGTTTTATAGCTCTTTACTCTTTAAATAGAAATGAAATACATAAACATATTAATTATTGTTTTGTTGGTAACATTTCGCAATAAGGTTTCATTTGCTATAGGGATGCAAAATCTTGGAGTATCCTACATGCCGATATTTCATGAAACATGTTTGCAGATAGCCGAGGCTGATATATTTACTTTTGTTGTGAAACAACACCAAGTCTGTCCTGTGTGGAAATTATAAACCAATATTTTTCATTTTGGTTACTTTTGAGCAAAAACATATTTGTTAGAACTAATTGTAACAAAGGAGACAGGGGCGTGCGTATCCATTCACAAGCTGTCTATTTGTAGTCAGGCTGGCAGGGTCAAACAATGGCAAACTAAGCAAACAGAGAATATCCAGACTCATAAACGAGAGTCCAGGCAATAATCAGGGCAGGCAGCAAACAATTAACAAACCAATAAACAGTCCAATATCGAAACCGGGAAACACAAACACGGGACAACAGACACAGAAAGGAATGCTTGGTAAAGATACACTGGGTAAACAAGACCTCGCAATATGTTTGAGTAATGAATTAGGATGCCATCTGGTGGGCGATGAGGGACTGGATGATAACAGAGCCCCTCCCCTAGGAGCGGCTTCCAGACAGCCTCATGTTACCTCAAACGGGAGGCGGAGCAAATGCGAGAAGGGGGAATGGTGGGTGGGCCAGATCCGGGTGGTAGTGGACCAGGACCCTGGGGCAGATGGCAGAAATGCCCTCCCAGGGCAGAGCAGACTCCCTTGTAAGAGATGACAGAGACATTCTTCAGGGCAGAACAGATGACAGGAATGTCCACCAGGATGGAACAGGTGGTAAGGATGCCCTCCAGGGCAGAGTAAACGACAGAGACGCCCTCTCCAGGGCAGAGTAAACGACAGAGGTGGCCTCCGAGGTGGAGCAGGCAGAACTGGAACGTAGAATGTTAATCTTATATATATCACGACAGGACCATAGCGGATCAGGCAGATGAGATGCTTTCCAGGGAGGAGCTGATAAGGGAACAGACAGCAGACATGTCCTCCAGGACAAAACTGATGGTAGCCGCCCCCTCCAGGGCAAAACTGGAGTCTGAGGTGCCCTCCTGGGCAGGACTGGTGACATCCATTCTAAGGATGGGCTGGTAACGGAGGCGACTGCAAGGGTGGCACAGACGGCAGGGGCCGCGTATACACTCCCCAGGGCAGACTTAACAGGACTGGAACAGAGGGTACAAAGACGTTAGTGATGGTCTCAGTGGCCAAAACAGTACCTGTTTCTGGTTTCATGTGTGATGATAGACCAAGATGATGCAGGATTGAAGTCCAGGACTGAGTTAACCTGGCTGAAACAGGGAACATCAAGGCATTGTTGACAGTTTCTTTGGAATTGGAGTTTGACCTGACTGTGGAC
>JAUMHR010000063.1:16055059-16069180 GCA_032361145.1 Enteromius fasciolatus | reverse complement strand
AAGGTTTTTACTGTATTGTTGATCATGCAAATGCAACCTTATAGATAGACAGACAGATAGATAGATAGATAGATAGAGATTACATTACATTTTTACTGTTGTGTATTATTAATATGTGTTACACAATGTTTGGACTCTTCTGTTCATAATTAAATCATCTACATTTCTCTCCACATCTTCACAAGTGTTATGAGAACTAAATTATAATCAATATTCATGAGTCGTCTGTGCTCTAGGGCACTCATAGCTGTTGCTAATGGAAACACCTTGTGTTTATGTGTTAGTTTTTCACAGTAAAATCCATTTGGAGAGGTGTGGGAGGTTGTGTTTGAAAGTGTGTTAGATCTGTACGTTTACATACTGTATGCATTGATCTTGTTTGTGTTTACGTATGCAAATGAGCTTTTCCTCTCGCTGACAGCATGAACAATCTTCATCCCACCCTTTGAGCGCTTCCCCTCGTGAACATATTTCAAAATGTGGTGACCTCATAATTGCCCTCGACTACCGGGCTGAAACGCACAGGCTCCTGGTCACAGTGATAATGGCCCAAGGTATTCCAGACAAGGCACGGAGCGGCATGGACTCCTGGCAGGTACATGTGGTGCTGTTACCTGGGAAACGACAGCGGCACAAGACAGCCGTACAGAAAGGCTCCATGCCCAGGTTTGAGGAGACGTACCGGTTCTCAAACCTAGAGCCGGGGGATCTGGGTTCCTCTGCGCTGCGGTTCCGCCTGTATGCGTTGGGGAAGATGAACAGGGAGAGGATGATGGGAGAGGCCATGTACAAGCTGAGCAGGCTGAAACACTCAGGGCGCTTCCAGATCACGCTGGTCCTGGAGCCACGAATTAATCTTAAGGTGTGTGTGTTATAAAGTATGAATTATTCTAATTATTTGAGAAATTGACCAGCAATTTGGTCGTAAAAATCGTTTCAAAGTAATCCTGCAGAAACATTTTTTGGTTTACACTGTTTTTGTGATTAAAGACTGAAGTGGGCAAATATATTTTGATACTTTTGGATAGACAATTTTATGTGCAGATAGCTTTTGAAATGCTTTCTTGTGAATATTCAGATTCTTTATAAACACTTGTAAGAATACAAAATGCTGGAACGTTTCTGAGGGTATCACCATGTTTTTACGCAAAGATTATTTTGCATATCTGCTAAGTTGTATATATGTCACCCTTGACCACAAAACCGCCATAGAGGTACATTTTTTGAAAGTGAGAATTATACATAATCTGAATGCTGAATAAATAAGATTTCCAGTGATGTATGTTTTGTTGGGACAATATTTGACTGAGATACTATTTAATGTACAAAATATTTGTATGGCACATGATCTTCCTAATGATTTTTGGCTGATAATTTTAACCCAGACAGTCTATTGTTGGCTATAATACAAATATACCTGTTCTACTTAAGAAGTGTGTTTATACCTGTTCTACTTGTGACCCTGGGTTTTGTGGTCACATATATACATGGTATTACATTATTTAAATGGTATGTTGAAAAAAAATTGTTGTAGGATTTACTCAAAAACAATTTTAATGCCAAACTAGCAAAATTTCACAAATAATTACATAGAAATGCCAACTAGCAAAATGAAATAGTTCAGTGTCCATGTGTACATAGAACTACACTTGATGTGCAACACCAACACCAACTAATTAGGTTGGCATCTCTCCCTGCAGACAGTAGACTCCCAGGTGTCTTTCAGCGCTCAGAGAGACAGTGCTTCCTCCAGTCATTCTGTTTCTCACGGTGGAAACCCAGAACTACTGCTGGGTTTATCATATAACGCCACCACAGGACGACTATCTGTAGAGATCATTAAAGGCAGCCACTTCCGTAACTTCTCTCTCAACAGACCTCCAGGTAAACACACCGTCTCACTCACATTAACAGAGGCTCAGAAACACATTCACAGGCATCATTAGACCATCAGGAGCGACTCTTGAGCAAATAACCTTTAGTAAAGCCGCCTGGTATTGATTCAGAGTAAATGTACTGCTATAAATCCTTTCTACACGAACAAGCTGCTAAAACACAAATTTGTACAAGCGCATTTTGAATGTGTCATCCTCACACATTGTGTTGTGGGTCAAACATCAGGCTTTTAGAGTTCATGCTGTGCGTACGACTATTAATCTGTCACAGTCAATCACAATGAATGGAGTTACAGGGCATTTAATCGATCACAGAGCCACAGATCTTTTTCTCGCACCTCTCTCATCAAGTCGATGAGTCACTGCTGAAGAAGTCCATGTACACAAACACATACTGGGATATAACACTGTATCACAGATTTGTGCTTAGTAAAAAAAAAACTGTTTGTTACTGTACTTACACTCTAACATTATGGTCGTTAAGATTATATAAAATGCCTCTTAATAGTTCACTCAAAAATGATAATTTGCTGAAAATGTACTCGCTCTCGTGCCATCCAAGATATATACGAGTTTGTTTCTTCATTAGGACAGATTTGGAGAAATTTAGCACTACAACTCTTGCTCCAAAATAGATGCAGTGAATGGGTGCCGTCACAAAAACAGCTGATAAAAACATTTAAGTAAAGCACTGGACTGGAGTTGTGTGGATTATTGACTTTTATCAGCTGTATGAACTCTCATTCTGACGGCACCCATTCACTGCAGAGGATCCGTTGATGAGCAAGTGATGTAATGCTAAATTTTTCCAAATCTGTTCAAATGAGAAAACAAACTCATCTACATTTGATCTTTCATAGATTATTCTAATATGCTGATTTGGTCAAATTATCAAATAAAAAAAAGATTTGATCTCTGGGAGAAGATGGAATAAATCTTATTTCTCTTTCAGATACATTTGGTAAGCTCACTCTGTTAAACTCCATGGGACAGGAGATATCCCGCTGTAAGACATCCATCCGTCGCAGTCAGCCGAATCCTGTCTTCAAGGAGACATTTGTCTTCCAGGTGGCGCTGTTCCAACTGTCAGACGTCACATTAATGGTCTCCATTTACAATCGGCGGAACATGAAGCGCAAGGAGATGATTGGCTGGGTGGCTCTGGGCCAGAACAGCAGTGGTGAGGAGGAACTTCTTCACTGGCAGGACATGAAGGAGAGCGGAAACCAACAAGTCTGCCGCTGGCACACACTACTGGAAGCTTAGAGGAGAGAGAGATACAAATCTGATCACTAATACCTACTGCACTCAGCTGGGTTTTCCTTTGGGAAGAAGGTGAAAGCCAAGGCCAAAAATACCCACAAAAACCAGAATGGACAAGCACTTTTTACAGTATCAATCAAAGATAAGGCATGTAAATCTTGGAAGCACATCCAAACACATAGAAACACCCACACGCCACTTTCCTTCTCCCTGAGAGTACTTGATACAGCCTCTTATCTGGTAACCAGGAAATGACTTCATGGCGTAATATACAGACTACTCTCTCAACTCCAGCAGCAACCAATCAAAACGCATTATAGCCCGAGCCACGGTGATTGTCGCCTAGCGATTTCATGAATGGAGGATTGATTTGAAATGATTAAATGCCTTTCTTCAGTTCATTTTAAGCTTGAACAGCAGTTTTGGTGAGACCAAATGTTTAATGAAAACTGTTAGTTGAACACTTTCATTCATGCTCTCCTACTGATGACACTGAAGCTTACACTTTACATTTTTTATTACATTTTAGATCACAATATCCTGTAATGTAAAGTCACAGACAAACACAAACGTTTTTGAACTCTTTAGTAATATCACTGAATGAGGACTGTTGCTGGTCAGGATTTAAAAGATGTTAAGTCTCAGGTGTCCCCAGAATGTGTCTGTGAAGTTTTAGCTCAAAATACCCCACAGATAATGTTCATTGTGAAAAAGTCTGTTTTGAGTGGAAGCAGAAACATGATTTTTTCATGCATGTACCTGCCCCCTTTTCCAGAGCAGAGCTGTGTTTTGCAGCTCATTCCACAGACGCTCTGCTTGGTTTTGGTTATCGTGTCTATCTCTGAAATAATGTTTTTTAAACCATATCAGTTTGAACTTCTCAAAATAAGTGCATACGTCTGCGTCTCATGAAAGAGTCTCTTTCATGTCTTATTGTGCTTAACGATGTCCCATTTAAAAAGACTAATTTGATTCAATGTTGACATCCATATTTGATCTACCATGCATGATTCCTTTCTCTCGTTTTTGTTCAGCGATACAGCAAAAATGGTGTTAATGACTCATTTGAAGAGACACAAATCAATCACTAATACCTAGTAGACCTGGAGACCATCACTAAATACATTTCGGCCCAATCCTCTCACAGAGCTATTGTATGGCTTGAGATGTGCCCCAATCACATGCACTATTTTTATGCTGTTTGTATATCTATTTTAAAACTCGAAAGCTTCAGTCCCCATTCATTGCGATTGCATGGAAAGAGACCAATCCTGCTTACCAAAAATTGCTTACGCATGTCCAAGAAAATCCTTAGACAATCTTAACACTGTCCTTATGACTTTTGTAATGCATGCCCGTAATGCTTTATACATATATAAAGTGCCTGATCTATTCAAACCTGTATGGATTTTTATTCATAGCCAATGATGTTGGAGATAAGCATGGAAAACTCATGCATGGACCACAGCGTTTTAACAAACAATAGTGCCTGTTTTGCATGCATTTAAATACAATGTGGTTTTTGGAGATAAATGCATATATTTTTGTCTATCATTAAAGACATCCGTAATACACTACATTTGCTGGCAATGTGATTTTTATGATTAAGGATAGCAATAAGTCTTTATTTTGTTACACTGAATATGCATTGAATTGTGAAAATAGTTACTACTGGCACTGAAATACGTACATTTAACCAACCATATGATCATCTGTTGATCATACTGACAAAGTACAGTATCTGAAACTGTTCCCCAGAAGAGTGTGTAATAATTTTCCCATCATGCAGTATGGGAGTGGAAGAATCGCTTATGTTCGGAGATAATTAAGCTTGGAGATGTGAGGTTAAAAGGTCATTTACCAGTTTAAAATGTTTGAATTTATGGCATACTACACACTAATGTATGTCAGAGAGATATGCTGTAGGAGTATATGAGCAATAAAAGCTTTCACAAATAAAACTGGTTCTTAGGAGATAAGCCATATGTTAAGAAATAAGCAAGAAGAGAGTGGAGGAAACGCAGCAGCAGAGGATGCGAGAAGAATGGAGTTTGATGCTGGAGCGTCATCATTGCCTAGTGACTCTCCTAGCAACAGGAAACATCTGTTTCAGCGTCGACCAATCAGCAGCCGGTGCAGTCTGTTATTGCTCGTTGCACAGAAAGAGGATATTTTAAGAGCCGAGAGTGAGCCGAATACTACAGGGATTATATCAAAAGCAAGACTTCGACATCTGGGGGCGAAGCGTCAAGCTCACGCGGAGCTGAAAGCGGCTACGTTCGGCACAGTATGAGCTTTTTTGAGCCTCTGGTTTGATGAAGAACGCGCGTGCGGGGACTGTTAATGTGGCTTTAGAAATAAGGTAGGATCATTTACGTCTGTTAATCACATAGATGTGTTTGTTTTCTACGTGAGCGTACCATATTCTGTTGTCTATCTGCTTTTTAGTTAGACCAGCAGCAGTTTTATAATGGCACTATACATAACAGAACCATTCTCTAGTTTGGAGTTGTGTTGTTTTTTTTGTTTTTGTTTTTTTTTGCGCGTTCTGTGATTCATTCATTTTCGTGACAGTTGAGCGGCTGCTGCCTTATAGCCTACAACAAAATACATGCATGCATACTCGGTGTTATTTTTCAAATTATTTATCAAATTATGCTTAAATAAGATTTTCATTTGAATGGAATGGATCACATGGTCGGCTAAATGCATATAGCAAATGCAAATGCCATTTCTAAAATTACAACAGAAATCGAAAACTTGTTTTTGCTGTTACATCTAGTGTCAAAAACAATTACAATTTTCTCAACAGGGCAGCTAGAAATGCTAAACATTTGATTGAAATAAGTAGCGAATATACAATCATCTATGAAATAAATTTAAAATGAAACATAAAACATATAATAATAATACGGATAATATCATGGTAATTATTAATAGGCTAATATAAGAATTACAAATAATTTGTGCATAATTGGATATTTGCAGAATTTTCTTCATACGAACTTAATGGCATCATGTGACTATATCGTCTATATTTTTATATCGTGTGATCAATATAAAATGGCCTATATATTTAGAACTGCACAAAGTACTTTCACCAAAATGAATCTTATTTTTACAGAACGTATTATTTATTCTTCTCTACTCGAGCGCACAAACTCTCAGGCAGCCCACACTAATCTATCCGCCCCCGGTTAGCGCGCGCTGCACCGCTGTGTTGACAGCACGCGGCACGTTTCTTCGAACCTGATCAATCAAAATGCCGCTCGAACGCGCGCTGAATTACACAGCAGCAAGACACACTGTGGCGTGCAGCTCCAGCACAGCTGCCTGCTGGTGTCGTTACATTTACTGCAACAGCTCTTAACCGACTTTCCGGACGCTTTTCTGAGATACAACTACAGTAATTTCTGCATGCAAGGAAGACCGGGGCTAGTCGTCACACGCTCACACCAGTATATAATACTAACCTGAATTCGAATTAGTAAACACGTCTCTCTCTACTCTAGGCGATGTGTGTGAGCCAGAGGAAAAAGTCTCAGGTGAATAGAGGATTTGTCAGAGAGGTGTGTGATTGTGTCTGCTCGAAGCAGTTCTCAGGTAATTAATACACACTACACACACAGACCTCGTTACATAACACACTGACAGCAGTATACCCTAATCTACTTTAGGCATAGTACGCTGCCATTTACACTGATGGAATTGTTTTGTATTGAATCAGTAAGAGATTGAAAGAGAAAGAGATGTCACGTTTGTAAAAATCTCATTTCCATCGAGTTACAAAGCCACCCCTGTGTGCTTGCCTGCAGGGTCTTTCCTCTAAGAGTGCCCTCAACGGTCAACAACGTCGAAAGTCGCCTACTTTAAGCGAAAATATGCGGAAGAGGAGGATGTTCAGGGAAGCCTACATGGATATTTACAAAAAGTAAGTGTCATTCACTTATATGCTTGAATTCAGTTAATTACAGTGAAAGTCTAGTATTTCTTTTTAATCAAAAAAACCTTGTTCGACATTTTTGAAAAGAAAAGTTTTTTAAACATTTTAAAAAGCATACATAGACAATAAGACGTGATAGAGAGAGGGGCAGGCTGATAGATAAATATATCGATAGATCTATTCTGTTTATGTCTGTCCCATGTCTTCACACCTGTCATCTTCTGACTGTCTCTCCTCAGCACCTGATCCTGCGTGAGGAGCGCAGCTGCATCCTACGCCTGTCTCTGCAGAAGCTGCGTTTCCTAGACGACCCTGAGGCTTACCTCCGCCGCTCCGTCCTCATCAACAACCTGCTACGCAAGATCCACCTGGACGAAGCCCAGAGGGAAAGAGAGAAACAGAGGGATGACAGGGAAGAGGAGGAGGAGACGGAGAGGAGGCGGAAGAGACTGAAGGTGGTGCTTCAGGAGTTCCAGCAGTACAAGCTATTGCCGTACTCATCCTCCCCAGCCTCGTGCATCTGCGGCCTGGGCAGCTGCCACACCCTGCCTCCTGATCATGGAGCTTCAGTGCTACTCTATCATTTGGACGATAAAGGATAAAATGTCATCGCTCGCATGCAGGGGATTTGTCCAACTGTTTACGACTGATTTCCGGGAGCCAGCATTACGGAAAGAAGGTGTTTGGGTTTGTGTGCATTTGTGCTTGTGCTGATCGATGAGAGTGAGCTCTGTGGTTTGTGATGTGACAGGTGTCTGTCCATATCAGGGTGCATTTTCCAACTGGAAAAGACATCATCTTGTTATCACTGCCTCGCTCTGCTGATATGAACTTTGACCACAGACATTTTGTTTTCATAAATTTGCTTGAGTGAGCTATAATCTTAAGCACTGTTTTCAGGGATAAAAAGGCAAACGAAAAGCCATGCACCTTGTGGTTGTTATATTATGTTTTAAGACAAAAAAAAAAAAATTGTAAGTGTCAAAGTTCTGGCTGCTCCAAGGGATGGAGTGATTTTACTAAAGCTTTGTTGCTGTGAAATGGAAATTTTTGTGTAAGTGGCTACCGATGTCAAACTTGTAAGTTTTTCTTTCAAAGACTTTTCCATACCTTTAAAAAAAATTACAAAATAAAAAAATCAGGAAAATGTAAGGGCAAATAAGAAGTAAAAATGATCTTTCAAGGCATTTCAAGGTTTTTGGTTTAAACAGTCTCACTCTCAGCAAAAAAAAAAAAAAAAGAAGTACAAAACTGTCACCATGTCATGCAGTACCCTTTCAAAATTTATTAATATGCACATACTAATATGTACCACTTGGGGTAAGTAATGTACAAAGATGTACCTTTTAGATTTTGTACCACCCCTATGACAGCTTTGTACCTTTTTCTGAGAGTGTAGTGACATGCAGCTTTCACAATGTAAACGAAACAATTTACTGCATTTGCTATTGTGTTTTATTGCATACAGCCTTTTAAGGCTTTTGGCACAAACTGTTATGTTAAGGTCACTCTGCCATCTAGTGTTATGGCGATGAACACTCAGCTACATAGACCATTTGGTTAATTCATTCAATCAACTGTACTACCTGCCGTTTATAATGCTGTTTTACACTCATTTGTACCTTGTAACAAATTTAGGTTGTCTGGCCAGTATAATTCCAGTGCCCCCTAACACACACACACAGACACACAGATTTTCTACATTTCTGGCTCTATAATCTTTGGATCTGAAAACCCCTAGCTATGTGGGTGTCAGAATATCTCATAACAATGGCCTACATTCAGTTCACAGACCCACAGTTTATGACTAACAGGGAAAACAAGGTATACATGCTCAATGTAGTGTAAAATGCACCATTCACTCTCACACAGAACCTCAGAAGATACTGTTCTTGTCTCATATCGCTGTGCATGTGTCTCTTATGTTGGTTACATAAAGTTTTCTAACAGGTGAAAGTTGTGCAAAAATATTTTGGTACGGTTAATAATGACTGGTACTCTTACTATTAATATTTTGTGTGTTTGTTTATGCACATTTGTATGTGTATTGTAATTTTTTTTTCAATATCTGAATGTAATTTACTGAAATCTAAATTCAGAGTGCTATCTTTTGGACATTTCAAAGCATAGACATGGATATCCAGTTTATTTTGAAATGAAGCTATTTTTTGTTTCAAAGAGAACACTATTCCTCAGAGAATTTAGTGCTATTTTGCCAAAAGATTTAAAAGTAGCATATGAGAATTGTCTATTTTCATGGCACTGCAGTCAAATAAAAATCTAATATTAAATGTTTCAGTAAGTCTTTTCTCTTTATCTGTGTAAATAAATATATGCACACAATGTATCAGTATTTTCCTCCAGCATATGCTGAGTCTCGAGCGATGGCGTAATGGGTACGTGCACGACGCAGCACCTTTTTTTTACAGTCTATGCGCAGCACCATCGGGAGGCAAAAAAACCCCCAAAACATTGGGATGTAAAAATTGATAAAATTGCCTTTAACAAAAGTGATATTACTCCAGGGGGCGCTTTCAGGCACAAGAATCCAATTCCAATTGAGCTATGTTTAAAAATCAAAATGTATTTGCATTAAAAGCACTCTCGTGAATTTATCGA
Organism: Enteromius fasciolatus; assembly: GCA_032361145.1. NCBI lineage: Eukaryota > Metazoa > Chordata > Actinopteri > Cypriniformes > Cyprinidae > Enteromius > Enteromius fasciolatus. Next base: position 16,059,460 of record JAUMHR010000063.1, on the reverse strand, counting down.
TAAATTTGCCTACTTAACGTACGGATATAAATCACCCCAAGCAATCTCTCTTAATCACAAACTTCTAGGGTTGGCCAATCAATCCACAGCGCTGTGAAAAATAACAGCTACCACTTGACAATTGCTCTGTGATTTCAGGGGCGGGTTGGGTTATATTTTATATGTAAATAAAGTCAATCATTACATTTTATAACAGTTGCATTAATAACCAACAGCGAAGAGTTAAAAATATTATTCTTTTTATTTCGACCCAAGGTAACTGACCAATCACAGACAATGTCCGGGCTGCTAAGCCCCGCCTATTTTGTATCCACTGCTCTTGTTTAATTTCATTCTATCCAACTCTCGTGGTCTCGTGGATCTGTCAGTAACCGGATACGGCGTGGGGGTCGGTTTGTAAATCGTTACAAGTAGTTTTTTTTGGTTAATTTTCTCTTCGTATGTCCAGCAATAACATTAACAGTTGTTACAAGTGTATTTGTCTCGCTTAGATTGGGCGTTTTGTTATTATAAGCACAGAAATGGAGGAAGTGGTTTAATAGCGTACAGCACAGCAGGGCTCATTCTCAGTAGCACAAGCAAGCTTCTCCCGGTCTTACCGGGCGGATTCAACTTGCGCAGTTTGTCGCTGGACATGGCAGGCGGATTGAAAGCGGGATTCGTTCGTCTCATGCAATATTTGCAGGACCCTCAGCACGTCGCGCGCTTCCAACGGCTGTGCGGGGTGCGCGGGACCGATCCGCGTGACAGACTCCGTAACGGGGTGCCAAGCACTCGCCACGAAGATGTTCACAACGGAGGTGGGGATGCCACCCGCCGTAAAACAGCAGGAACAGACAGCGCCAGGGAGAAACGCAATAACGGCTTGGCCAACGGGGCCGCGGGAGAAAACGTCAACGGGCAGGCGCAGGATAAAGACGGTGTCGACGCTCAACGATCCGCGGTGAAGCCGTCGCGCAGAAACTCTCTGACCGGAGACACAGGGCAGGAGTTCATCATCGACAACAAGTTCCTTTACTACCTGTTCACGATTGGCACCGAGCTTGGGAACGAGCTGTTCTACATCTCATTCTTCCCGTACTTCATGTGGAACGTGGACGCGTATGTGAGCCGCCGGCTAGTCGTGGTCTGGGTCTGGGTCATGTATCTCGGCCAGTGCACGAAAGATGTGATCCGCTGGCCGAGACCTGCCTCGCCTCCAGTGGTCAAGGTGGAGATGTTCTACAACTCGGAGTACAGCATGCCATCCACACATGCCATGTCCGGTACCGCCATACCCTTGAGCCTGTTCCTGCTGACCTACGGTCGATGGGAGGTGAGAACATTACACCATGCAATACATGCTGAGTGACTTTCCACACGGCAAACTTGTACAGCGTCCAAAAAAGTATTTGGACATTCAAATCAAACTTAAAGTAGCCTACGATTTTTGCTGCATTAGGGAAAGTTTTTTTTAATAACCATTTATTTTTGAAGACAGCACAAGCACAGTTTTTGAACAAAACATACCCTAAAAGTCACTTTGGTTTTTAGAGGTATTGCAAAACTGTTTATAAAAGTGGGGAAACTGTTTGCAGATTCCATTTTGATATAGCTGCTATTGTGTCCTTATTCACATTTACATGGTTTGTTAAATATATATTGAGAAGTTACTGATTTATTATTTTATTTTATTATTTTGTATTTCCACAATTCAGTTTAAAAATATGAATAATAGGGTTGTACAGACAGGTTTCAAGCCCTTGCCTCCAGCAACCTGTCACTTACATGAAAAATAACAGCAATTAGCCATTGACCAATAAATTCCCGATGGACCAAATTAAGTCCTGCCCTACTTTTTTCATCTGAGAGGCTGTTTCAGAAATTGATTCTGTTGCATTAGTGAATAAAAGTTTCACTTCCTGTCACCTTTAGTCTTCCTGTCACCTTTAAGTGTCTATATTCTTTCCTTTTTTTGTAGAAGAACATTTCCATTTTAAAATAAGCTGATCAAACTGCACAAAATTAGAGCCGCCCTTTAAAGAATGAAAGCATATTTTCATATAATAGCAAAAGAAAATTGTGAGAACAATATTAAATAAAAAAGTTTTTATTTTGTAGCAGAAACATGCTTTCATATCATGCTGACACATCAACATTTTTCCATTTCAGTCAAGGTATTTTTAGGTTTACTTATTGCTCTTTTATAAGTAAACCGCACCATCCTTGTCCAGTTGAAGAGTTTTTTTCTATATCTTGAGGACGTTTTTAGATGGATAGGTTAACAGGGGCCTATTTAGGTGGATTTTCAAGATCTGGCTCTGTAATCCTTTCATCTGTTTAAATCTTTTACTGTGTGGGCATTTAAAATATCCCAAAACAATGGCCTGTATTCTGTGCATGAATTAAATTCTGAAATTTAATCCTGCTTAATCGTCTCTATCCCCGTTTAAAGGCCACTTTAACTCTAAGCTGTGTATTCACACTTGTGCATCAGTCAGCATAACCAGCCTTAGGTTATAACCCTAAGTTGGAGACTTCAGAGGCATACAATGTAAATTCCCATCCCAGTGAAATTAATGAACAATGTGGAACATGTAAAACAAATGCTGGGTGTACAAAAAGGTGTTACAAACGTATCGTTCTCTGTTATGTCTTCTGCATCAAGGACAAAAAGGATTTATTGCCACTGGTAAGAGCAGTAAGTATTAAAGAGTTAAAAGACTTCATATGCCGCTTATCAAGACCTGATAACGCCTAGATAACAAAGTAATATAATATGTGCCATTTGTTCCTCATTGGTATTTACTTTGGAATTAGAAATGTTTACTTTCACCCTCTCCTGATTTTACAATGGCAAATCAGCAGGTTAGTGATATTTATGTCATATTGTGATAGAAGCACATGATCCTGGCCCTTTATTGAGACGGTTCTTGAGAAATGTGGCAAACCAATACAGAATGACCTTTAGAATACACACACACTAACACTGACTGGTTTGACCCTTGAAAATGCTCACACGTGTGTAACCTTTACGCTTTTGGTTATATAACTCACAGCAGATAGAACTACATACTCGTATAATAATCACAAACTGTAGCTGTTTGGGAGGATTGAGTTAGACTGCTAACAGGAACATGATTTGGGAGTTGTGTATTTCTGCTGATTGAGAGTTATGATAGAATAAACAGATGCCTCATGGTGTTCATACAGTACAGACTCGGAATGTGTCCTAATCATTTCGTGAGCTATTTTTACAGATGCCTTAAAGGCCCAGTTTTCCTATAAATGAAAGATTTGTTTCTTGACGTCTACTCCCATTATACCAAATCTATAGGTGTGTCCCAAATTGCATACTTGTGCACTATACTATGATTTGTAGTATCAATAGTGTGAGTAGTGTGTCAACCCAAAGAGAAAAAGTGCACTTCAAATACCTGAATGATGCACTCAAATAACCAAAAATTTTTTAAAAAAACGTTTGAATTTCGGGTTAGTAAAAACCGGTTTGCATTTCATTTGGGATGATACTACATACGATTGAGTGCATAGTACATTGTGCGCCGTTTAGGACACCGCTTATATGACGTTCTTGTGGAAGCAAGTTTACCAATGTTTATGCTGCTATTTTCCATACAATTGGAGCAGATGAGACGCTAACTGTCAAGCTCCGAAAAAGAAAAAGCATGAGTACTATGTATTCCAATACATTTTATAGCTTTGTATTAGGAACAGCCTGAAGTGAAGCCTTTAACATCTTAAGTCACCATTCATGTCTATTGCATGATAAAGAGCAGTTGCTTAGACATACTGCTGTCAATTACTTCAGCAAATCATGAATTAAATTTTTTTGGGTAGATGCATTGGGTTCTACAGAGAGGCTTTGAGGGGTCTCCAGTTTTAGAGACTTGTGGCTTTAAAGGGAGCATTCAAGGGAGCGTTGTTTAGTTTAGTCTTATCTGAGAGTGCTGAGATTGATTTTTTTTTTTTTTTTGGCCCATTCAGGCATGTCATTGCTGTCAGTCATCAGCAGACCTTCTGCTGGTTCATAGATAAGCATGCTTTCTCCCCCCTCTTCTTATCTCTTTCACTTTAGCTATGCTTTACAGTCTGTAATCGGTTTCACCTTTCACTCTGCCTTTTTATGTTGCTTTTTCTTACTCTCCTCTACTTTCATTTTCTTTTTTCCTTTTTTTTTTGGAAAAGATGCACATGGGAGACAAATCCAATCCATTATATCATTATTATAATTTTATCACATATGATATTGGGAATACATTGGAACCAGTGGCTGATATTATATATTTATTTCAGGGTGCATGTATTATTTCAGTGATGTATGTATTATAGGGCTGTAACGATTCGCGATATGAAACCGAAATCGCGACACTCAGATCCACGATCCTGTGTCGCGGTGTGATA
>JAUMHR010000063.1:16034700-16051088 GCA_032361145.1 Enteromius fasciolatus | reverse complement strand
GGGTGTTTTTTTGAACGGCTCTTTGAAAGAAATGGATCGCTTTTTATCTCCCACCCCCATGAAAAAAAATCGTGATATGAACCGAATCGTGGGTCAAAAATCGGGATACGAACCGAATCGTGGGTTTGGTGTATCGTTACAGCCCTAATGTATTATAAGGGTGCTTTTTAGAAGATTTCAATTTTCTTTGTTACACGTCGTCCATACAGTACATTTAAAGTGATGGTCCAACATAAAATGGAAAATCTATCTGTCAATGGAAATGGTTATGCTATGCAATACCAGTCTTGTATGGATTTCTTCCCTGAGCACAAAAGACGACATTTTGAAGTAATAACAGCTTTGTTTCTCATTGCCCTATCCCTTTAATGTTGCATGTGTTGCTTAAATTGAATGCTAATTATTACATTTTTTACTATCTTTTGTACTTTTGAAATTATGATTGGTCTTTGGTATCAGACAAAATTTTAACTCTGATTTATTACTGAATACACACACACAATACTTGGGTTTAATTCTTTGGCAATATTCAAATATAGAATATATACCTTGAGTGCAATGTGAATGTAAGTCACTTTAAAAAAAGCTGTAAATGAAAGGCAAAAAACGACTGTTAAGTCAAGTTTGTGATATCTGTTTTAAGTATTTGAATATTCTAACCATAGGCCCTTCAATATGGTTCAGTCAGTTTCTTGGGTAATTGTCGAATTTGATGCTTCAGTGGGATAAGCAACACACAAACCACTCATGCACATAAAAATAAACTTTCTTGCTGGCTGACACTCCCTCATAGTGTTGTCATGGAGATTACAGGCACATTATTAATGCAATATACTTTGTTTACACATACAATCTTAGCCATCAAAGCTCTAGCTTTCTCTCACACACACAGCAGCACACACAGCTGCAGAGAGCTCTCTCACACACATATAGTCTATAATCAGATGTTCTGAGGCAGATGTTCAGCATATGAGGTTAGCTAAGGCTCAGATGAAAGGGAGGGAAATATCCCTGTGAGTTGGTTCAGCATGTGGTCCTGTATCTGTGTCATGTGGTCTCGGGGCATGAGGTACGGTCAGGATAACCAAGCATGGTCTTACTCTCCATGTTTGAATCCTTGGTTTTTTAATGGTAGTGTTTCTGATGTTCATCTGAATCACTTGACACAGTGTTTACCCTGCAGTTACACTGTATGACCCTATAGAGATGTGTGCTACAGCGGGTGCATTTGTTTTAGCGTCAGAGATAATATAGTCAAGACATACGGCTTCTCCTCCATGGTTTTATAGTCAGTTCTGGATACTCTGAAATGAAATGAAATGAAACGAATATCATTTCATCTGATGTTTTGCTAAGTTGCGTTACAGAGCAGGCAGAAGCCATGTTATGCGTTTCAACACTGTGGCATCAGCTCAACCAATGCCATGAGTTTGAGGCCAAACTTTTCTGCTGACCAATAATTAATAGTCATGTTTTAGATATTCCATTTGGCGATGGTAGTGGCACCAAATTTACGTATTTCACATTTTAAGTGAACAAAACTCTCTCCAGAGTCTTTTAAAACCATGTAACTGTGCTCCTGCCAACCAATGAAGACACATTTAATAGACACATTTAACTGTTTGTATTAGTTCTCCTTTTCTCTTTCATTCAGGGGATGTTTTTTGCAAGGCAAAGCAGAAGTTGGAGGTTTTATGTTTTGAAAAATATTTCTTTCCAGATTCACTGAGCTAAAGGGAACAACATGGAGGGAAATGTCCTGTTCCCTTTTATTGTACTTCACCGAATGGAAATCCCTGAGTTAAAGCAGCATTTTATTTGCTGTGTCATTTTCCTGGCAGCTGGTGTTTCACTGTAAATCCACTGCTGTACATGTTTAAACATGGACGTTAGTGCATATAAATCTGTGCTGGAGTGTTTAAACTCAGCAGTAATCTGTCTGAGAAGGATGTGGGCCGCAAAAAAACACAGACAGACGGCTTAATCCGAGTGAATGACTATGAATTTTTTAACCTTCATGCAAGTTTTAGATTTGATACAAATTAATGTTTTTCTATAACCTGTGAAACTCAAAGCTTGCATACTGCAGAAGCTTGGATACTTGCACTACCATTCAAAAGTATTCATTTTGTTAAAATTCAAAAATTAATATAATTTTTTTTTCCCCATTCTAAACATGCTATAAATAAATATGAAATATATCTTTATATCTGATTAAATGTTTATGATTAAACGTTATGTTTGTTAACCAGCAGAGTTGGTTAAAACTGTGGCAGCTTTTTTTAAAGTTCCCTTCTGGCTATGGTTGGCTTTTTTTATCTGCCTGACCATCTTTTGCTTTGTGGGACAGTAATTGTAGTTAAGTGGTTGTTTTATGGTCTGCTGAGGGTTTGTTTGTTGGTTGAACGGCCGTTGTACCATAGGAGGGATCCATCTGTGAACAAATGCATTATGCAAGTGGCAATGATGAGAATGGTATCGCTCATAGATACTAGCGTGGACACTTGAGACATATGGACACACACCCAGAACAGATACCCTTCAGCTGCATGAAACAGGTACGCATTAGCTGTGGTGTCACTGTGACGCTGGGCCCACAGCCAAACATGAGGACACTGGGTGTGTGTGTGTGTGTGTGTGTCTGCAAACGTCTGCATGTGTGTTTGCTAGTTTTTTAGAACACCATCTGTGCCTAAGCTGTTATATTGTGTTACGCCGTACTTTCTATACATCTGGTTACTCTGTAGTACTACAACTCATAGAAATGACAGAGAGTGAGACAGATAATGTATCCTCTGGCTCCTTATGAGAGACAACAGTGTGTGTTTTCTCACACAGGCTGTTCCTCTTCTGCCATCTGTTGTAGTCATGCATGTGCTAAAAGATAAAAGCAAATCAGTCCTAAAAATTGATAGTACGTTGATAGACTAGCTTGTGTTATGGCTGTGCAGTTTGTGTTGTTGATAAAATGTGAATAATGCGATGTCACTTGAAGCATATTGTAATCTGTGTGTGTTTTTTCCACAGTATCCTCTGCTGCTGGGTCTCTCTCTAGCCATCAGCTGGTGTGTCCTGGTGTGTTTGAGCCGCATATACATGGGCATGCACTCCATACTGGTAAGACAACTTAAAATGACTGTAACATAAAACTTTTTATGTTTATTTATCAATACATGATGGAAGGATGTTGTTTTGATATAAACAACATCTGCAAAGTTACCACACTCAGAGTTAAATGCAAAGTTCAGTATCTTCATTTAAATCACTGTTTAAGGACTACAAAAAAGGTTTTTAGGGACAACAGCAAGCCTCTTCCCAGTTTTGTCACTTACCCCAAAGTTTACATGCAATGCTAAGGGGGTGTGGAGTTTCTGGACAATGTGCGCTAGGCAGGTAGCGAATTACAACGCACTTGACCAGGGGCCTGTTCCATAAAACTGGCTTAGCAAATAAGCCAGGCTTATGGCAGATAGTCTGACTTATTTTAATACAAATTAACTGGCAATAAGTCAGACTAACTGAAATAAGCCTGGCTTATACTCTAATCTTGGTTTATGGAACAGGCCCCAGCTTACCAATCTGAGCCTGATTTTATTTTTGTTTTGTTCAAACAAAGCATGAACAAATAGCATGTTACACTGCTCCAAATATCAATCAAAAGAGCTGTTCAACCACCCTTTTAATCATGCATTATGCTATTTTTAGATTTACATTACCTCTGATGTTATCTGTTGCTCACTTAATTTTCAACTGGAACATTAATAATTTACCAATGGAGTTAGAAGTAATAAAATCAAATCTTAAAAGAATATCCATTTTTGTGCTGTGCATTATAATGTTTTGATGCCTAAATTCACATGTATCATTAAAACATTTAGTTTTGGTTTTCTGGTCAATTTTATTTAGGTAAAATATTATAGAATTTTAATATTTGAACATGACACACAAATCAGATTTAAGACTTCTGCTTTTATCCAGAAAACATAATGAGGTTCCTCATGGGGTGTGTGTGCTATTCTTGGTCTAGTGTTTGTGAGAAGATGTTATCTGTGTGTGTGTGTGTTTATTTCAAACAAATCCCTGGTGTTTTTTACTGGGCCGGATAATTACCAGCAGTAGTATGTATTTGTTTGTGGATGCAGATCGGTTTTGATACGTCTTTACTGAACGCTTTGCCTATTTAAAGGAAGACCACACATATGGCTTGAAGAATAAGCATGTTTGTGTGACCTGAGGCTAGTCATGTAGACTGAGCGTCTGGTTTAACTACATCCATCTGTTTGGGTCTCGTGTTGCCTGATATTGTCCCAAAATCCCCATGCATTATAAGCATGTATCATACACATGTCCAGACAAGCTAAATCCCATCAGTGACGTCTCGTTACAGTAACAGTGTAGTTTTGCAGAATGATTTCATCTGTTGGTGAGATGTGTGTCACGATTTTTCCTCAGTCCAGAAAATTTGGTGTTTCATATGGGTGCTCTGCTCCATGTCTGCTTTAAGCAGTAATGTCACCCTCAGGGTGACCTCATCCATCTGGTCGCCCTGTTAGGGTGATGAGTGGCCGTTGCCCTAGAGATTGTTCCCTTGGCAACCTTGGGATTGTCTTAACCCTCACATATTCACAAGACAAGGATGGATTGTGAAAATAGTCAGATGGCACACTCTTTGGGAAATGTTATGTCCAAATAAAAGGCTAGTTAAAATTATTTATTCATTATATTATTGATTGACTGAAAAATCACAGCATATATATGTAATATGCTAATACTTTTTTTCTTTTTATATATATTTATATTGTAAAAGCGAGGAGACAATGACAGACACAGCGGGCGTGGCGCCATGCCCCGGAGAGGTTTTTCATTTACAAAATCAAAAAAGGGGGGGGGGTGTCTAAAATAAAAGAGGAACTGGTGTCCTCATCGTGCTTCGGGTCGGTAAGGGTCCGGCCGTGTTGGAGGTGACGAAGCTCACGTTCCTCCAGCTGCATTCATGGGGGAAGAGACCGGTCTCCCGAGGAGAGGCGCGCTTGATCCTTTAACGACGGTGGTGATGAGGCCCTATTAGACTCCGGAGCACCTTATCATACGCCACCAGACCTGTCCAGTCCTGCGCCCCTCCTCTCATCTGCCCACTCTCGTCAGGAGCCTGGCGAAGGGCGACGAAGAAGAGACGGGGAAGGCGATGATTGGCTGGGGAGGAATGCTGAAGAATCACTAGTGCAGACTGAAGAGAGATAGGATATCTCTCTGTCTCACACGTCCGGTTAAAACGAGTGCACGCACAACATGCAAAAGCAGTGAACTCTCAGTGATGTGGAAAATGAGCCCATAATGGTTAATGACTGATAGATAAGAGAGAAAGGCGAGGCATGTCTCATGAAGAAAATGTTTCTGTCCTTTTTTTTAGCATACTTTGAAAACATCCAGACAAATGGATTTGGGGTCCACAAAGAAAACAGCTTTGTGAATAGACTGAATGGTTTCTGTTTTTGCATCTACAAATGCTGAAAGGCCAAATTTGAGGTTAGGGTTTAAAAGCAGGCTTAGGGTTAAGTGTGTGTGAGTGACTGAAGGTGTATAAATGAACATTTGCTAGTTAATCTATGCCTAAAGAGTTTCCATGATGTTTTAAGTGCTGAGTGTGAAAACTGTTTCGAATTAACCATTTCATTTCCTTCTCCCACACAGTCAGCCAGACTAATGTGCTACATATTACTGTCTAATAGGTTTCACACGGATGTGTGTGTGTTTTGTGGTCTCTGTGGAATCTCACACTCAATGCTGAAGTATTCTGGCATCGGACATCTCCCACAAGTCTTGCTATTTGTTGAACACACATAAACCATGTTTAAGACAAGAATGTAGTGAGTTGACTTTCTGCTACGCAAAGCTGACCAACCTTAGCTCTTGGCCTGTGTGAAGTTAAACCTTTCTCTAGTGTTAGTCTTTGGATCTTTATGAGAATGATTAAAAATATGATAAAGAGAGGGTTGAAGAGATCACTTACATTTTTCAAATCTTGTGACATGTATAATTAATCTATTTCTTAAAAAAGAATCAGCAGATAAGACACTTTGCATTGTTAAAAAAATTATTGCAGACCAAAATAATAATATTTAATCAATTACCACTTTATGACTGAGCACATACTGAATATCACAGTTCCTCAAAATCCAAATCCTTAGTTTATGTTGGATATTCTGTATCATTAATCAAAGGATGGAGACTAGTAAGGTAGAAATACAGACAGTAACTTTTAGTTTAAATTAACAGAACTCTTTAATTTAATCATAGAGAAATGTAGGCCACAGGTTTGCCTGTATGAGTTAAGCGGTTTCAGCCTGTTCAGTATTGGGTGTGGAAATTATGTGAGAAACATTTTAGTTTTAATAAATGTTTTTAACGCATCTGTTTAGACCAACATGAATTAGAGCTGCACGATTCTGGATAAAATGATAATCAAAATGTTTTTTTGTTTTTTTTTGCTAAGAATGCAGATCACGTTTCTGGTGAACTTTTTTTTTTCCCCTTATCTTTAGGTTATGAAACAGCAGTACAATAAGACATAATACTCTTTGCTTCAAATGTAAAGAAATGTAATAAAAAAAATACGCACTGCTTACGCCCTGCTGATGCGCGCAGTGCGAAACCGGCGTAAGAAGCACATCTGGCCACTGCCCGCGCTAAACCGTATGTGACATCAGGCGTCATCACGCCGACTGTGAGTGAATGCGTGTTAGAGATCAGACGAGTTATGCTCACCTCCTGCCCTTGAAAATATAATCGTCAGAATCGTTTAAATTAAGATTAAGATTGTGAGGTCGAATCGAGATTGCGATCTTTTAACGATTAATTGTGCAGCTCTAACATGAATATTTGCATGCTGTCACTAAAATGTTATTGTTAGTTGTTTTTGTTTTTTTTTCTCAATCTCACTGGCAGACCATTTATCCTTTTGGTCACATGCCCAGAGCCTGTTACTACTTTTCTACGAAAGTGCCATCTACTTTCAGAGAGCGAGTTTACATTTTCCTTCAGCTTGTCTGCAGTTTTTTTGCACATTGGTTGCATGTGAAAATCAGACCAAATTTTGTTTCCAAACATTTGTGTCAGTCTGAAAAGGTATTAATTTTCCTTGCCATTCTTAATTGTAAACATGTATTCAGACATTTGAGACATTTTGTTTATTATTAGGTTCCTCTGCATATTTACATGTCAAATAATGTAATATTTAAATTCTCTATGTTAGCCTCATTCAAATGTCAATTACCTTTTGTTTTTTAATAACGTCTTTAGGTCTCACATGCATTTTCATTGATATTAGTGTTTTGTTTTTTTGCTTTTCAGGACATTATTGCTGGTTTTCTGTACAGTTTGCTGATCCTGGTGGTCTTCAGTCCTGCTCTGGACGCCATCGACACCTTTAACCGCTCCCATCCCTACGCCCCGCTCATGATCATCTCTCTTCACGTAGGACTAGGCCTCTTCTCTTTCACCCTGGACACCTGGAGCACCTCACGCGGCGACACTGCCCAAATCCTGGGCTCTGGAGCGGGTATCGCCTTGGCATCCCACATCAACTACCACCTGGATCTTTTGCCAGACCCACCTGCATCTATGTTTCCTCTTCAACCCCCTTCTTTTACCCTCAGCTTGATCGGACTCTGTCTACTCCGCTTTCTTCTCGGTGTTCTCATTCTCCTGGCTACCAGAGCAGTAATGAAGGCTCTCACCATCCCGCTCGTCTGCTGGATCTTTGGGATTCCCAGCGGCGACGTCCGGAAGGCCAGGCAGCACATGGAGGTGGAGCTGCCGTATCGTTATATCGTCTATGGAACCGTTGGGTTAAATGCGCTTTTCCTTGTGCCTTTCGTTTTTGCACGTGTAGGCTTATTGTAATTAGGTGGGAGAAACACCTGTTCTTTTAGCCAATAAGAGCCCAGTTGGACTGCAGAGGCAAATCCATGATTGGATGGAACTAATGCCGGTCATGTAACACTGTGCTGCACCTTCCAGATGCTCCAGAATGCATTTCCCATCATTTATACTGTAGTTTTATTAGATTTTCTATTGAAAACACCAGTTTGGTGTTGATCCAGAGATCATTGCCCTTTTCTATGCAGGTTGCATTGCATGTAAAGTACAGCAGCGTATCTGTCAGATTCTATTCTTATCTAAAATCTTATTGTACACTTATACCCTACAGTGCTTATGTTTTTGCAAGCAATACAGCATTTTTGCTAATTCTCAAATTTTATAGAACTTATCACTAATCTTTTGGCAAGTTTTGTTCATGCCGCAGTAGGTGGACTTAATCTCTTGCATCAAGAGTTGATTGAAATCTCTCTTATAAAGGTGTGACTCATGCAAATCAGCGTGCAAAATCTCTGCGACTAATTGGCTGGAACTTCGATTGATATTTCTTTTGTTAATGAGAACTGATTCTGAAATCATGTTAATCGGTCCGTGTTGGGAGCAGCACTTTCTCGTAATTTTGGTTGCAGTTCATTGAGATGTTTAGTTTTGGATCTAAAGAAGGTCGGCCTATTCTCCAAAGACTTTTGTAATGGTGGAAGCCTTGTAATGGACGAATAGTTCATACAAAAATGACAGTTCTGTCATTTTACTCCACCCTAAATATCTTTTTGTGCATATAATAGAAGTCTAATGTAGGTCTCTGATGTAATTGGGTTTCCAATATTTCCAACAGAGAAAGCAAGCCACACAAGTTTTGAATGATATGTGTGTGAGTAAATAATGAGAGAATTGTAATTCCTTTCTTCTTTGTTGAACTGACCACTCAAATAGATATCTCTAGGCATTATAATGTCTTACTGATGCACTCGTGATTGAAACTGGATCAGTTAAACCTTTTTGTTCTTATATTAACCACATGTCAGGGCTCGTAATCAGATTTGTATTCGCTTTTCGGTCTCACTCTGCTTTTACTCCCTGTACGTTGCTGCTTTGAATATGGTGTGTGCGCGTGTGTAAATAGGTGTAGTGTTATTGATCGCAAAGGAAAGCAGCACTCGACCAATACGTTTAGGGGCGTGCTTTTTGTCATGTTGAAATACAAGGTTTGTCACTCAGCCTATGAATAATTCTGCTTACTGTTAGTCAAGGTTAATTTTTATGTATAGTTGAGATGAATTTGTTGTACTGATTTAAATGCACTGTTCCCAGAATGCACTGCTCTGCTGCCTGCTGTTGTGCTCGTGTCGCTGCGATGGCCTTATAATAGGTCAGGCTTGCACGAAACTCCTGTGTGCGTGCGTTTATACTCTTCCTGTGGCCTTGTGTGTCTTTGTGCACATGTAAGTTCCTATTTTTGCTGAAAGAGAAGCTCTTCACTTTTGTAAACAGGATTTGTTTTTTGGTTCACTAAACAATGAGAAAACCAGCTATTTTTCTTAGCGCAGAGCAATGCTGACCTCTGAACCTTCATTCAGAACAATACAGATCTATGTCATTTTAAGGTCAGAGTTATATGGAGGAAACAAAGGTTGGAGGTTGAATTTAGGACAGAATGTGAGAAGGAGATTGTCCTTGGTAAGCATTGCTTTCTGGACCAGTTGGGCTTGTTCCTTACGACGTGATTTCATAATTGTGTTTTTAGATGGCAGTAGATTGTAGCATTGTTTTCTCTCAGGCCTGTGTTCTAATAATCTGTCATGCATTTATGACCAAATATGAGTAGAAGTTTACTTTCAGTAGTTAAACTTACTTGCATATCATTCAAAAAGCTCAAGAAATGCTGTAGATATATATATATATATATATATATCTTTATATATAAAGATTTAATATAATTCGATAACTATTTCACTACAAAAATGTTGTAGTTCAATGTCAATTTGCCTAATTTACCCATGTCTAAATGAAAAGAATTCCCCTGTAATCAGCTCTGAATGCAGAAAAAGCCAGCAGAATCTGTGTGGTCCCTCTCGTGGCCTAGATTAAACTCCTGAGAATACGGCTCAGTGGTGAAAGTTTTCATTTTAAAAGTGCTTTATTTCCTTTGATTTGGTTTTCTCTAGTTTTACTGAAAATAACAGCTTATTCTGAAACAACAGATCCAGTTTGGATACCACACAGTGCCTTTTATCTCTGCACTGCTTGATAAGCACAGACAATTATTCCCATCTGTTTCTTTTTCATTCTTCTTTCTTTCATCCAAGTAGAGCATTTGACAAGCGTTAAATTTAAGTGGAACACATCAGAATGACTGATTGCTGCTCAGTCCATCCTGGTTCGTCTATTATTGCTGTTTTTTTTGTTTTTTTTTAACTACTAAAATAAATCAAACAAAAAATAGAAATGTTTCAAGAAAAAAGATTTCATGCTAAATATGTCAGTTATCCTCTGTTGGTGTTCAGTTTGCTGTCATAACCATTTCATTAATATTACAGAAAATGAACTGTCTCTTTGAACAGACACCCTCCTATTGCTTTGGATGTTTATTTCTGTGTAAAATCAGTAGGTTTGTTTTGCTACTTACTGCGTTTTTGTTTTTGTTTAGTTTTTTCACCAGATGTGTCCCAGAAGCTTTGGAGACTGTATGTGTGTTTATGTAAAATGTCATTTTGGAGCTTTGATTCTCCTGTGTGATATTAATCTTGGTCCTTTTTAATGATCTGTCAATACAGATGACTTTGCCATCTCTTAATATTGTGGGAGGTATTCTGAAAGTTTAAGAGCTTGATGTGATCCATTGTAAAAAAAATCCAATTTTAAAAATCAAACTGAAGATTCAGACAAAACAAAAGTCTCTTGACCTTCATCCAGTGCTAGAAACCAGACAAAAAACATAATGCACAAGTGACCAAGAATTCAGTGTTATAAGGAGACCTGTGCCCTTATGTTAATAAAATGGCTTGTTATAGAAGCTTTAATTATTTTATGTTTTTCATAGAAATTATCTGATGATCTTTGTTTCCTACATTACATGTCAATATTATGCTCAATAAAAATCAAAAAGGCTGTTACTTTGGTGTGTTTTTGAAAAAAAGAGAAATGGTATCTTATTAACAAAATAGTATGGCTGGGTTTGATCAGCACACATCATTGTTTTCCCAAGGACACTTAAGTGTTCCTACTAAAATAATCTCTCTGTAATGTCTGAAATATTAATGTACATGTGCAAGCATGTATTGCCAGACAGATTTGGCCTGGCAGTCTGGATTACAAAAAAAAAATCCCCTTTTTCATTTCACTGTTTAGTCATATAAGATGTAATTATTTAAAAAATGAGCCAGCGCTTGTTTGTGTTCATCCAAAACACTAAAAAACACATGGCTTTTAGTAATGAGTTTCCACAGACCTGGCTTAGGATTAACCCTGTAAAGCCTGACATGAAATAATAGAAAACTTTTAAATGGTACAGTTTATTAAACTGGATTTATTACAACTAGCCTATATAATATTTAAAACCTTTAAAAAAATGTTTCATGTACTCGTTTCATTTGACTTGTACAACTCAAATATGATACGGTAAGAGTTCCTACTCGAGGAAGAAAAAATTCTCGTAGCTTTTAATGTAAATCACTGAGATCTGTATAACTAATATTATATACAACACATAAGTTACAGTCCAATAATTATCTAAAAGTATTACTAATATTATCAAAGTTTTATAAATATTATTGTCTTTTGTTTAATGTTTAGAAATCACTAAAGATTTCAAAGCAGTTATTTACAAATATCTTTAACCATTTTATATTTCATCATTATTGAACAATTGCATTTTATTTTGTTTCATTTTGATTTCTATTATCATTATTGCTATCGCAATTATAGGCAGTTTGTTCTAGAATGGTTGGGGAGGGTTTAAGAATGTAAAAATGCATATAGTTTCTGTACAAATAATAGTATTTGTCTTTGGTGAAGAAAAAAAAAAGATTTCACAGCAAAAAAGACGTGTGTACCATGACCAGAACATACGCACTGTCCAATCAGACAGCAAAAGGCATGTAGTAGATTGTGAACAACAGGTTTTTCCAGCACAGTGTTGATCACGTTGATCTTTCAAAGGCCTTAGAAATGCATGTATCAAATATTATACACTAGGCTTTACAGGGTTAAATATCGGTTGTTTTTGCTTTGCTTGCTGGCACAAGCCTGTGTGAATGCACACCTACTCAGCACACACTGAACACTAATACACACCTCTTTACTTCTCGTATGCATTCCACCATGAATACACTCAACAATACACAGGAGCAAAAAAGATTAACTTAATTTTAGCATCTCATGTTAAATGCTCATGTCAAGTCATTGCTATTCAATAGGTTCCTTTGAGGACTTTCATGCTTTCCCTCCAGGTTAAAAGAGGACAAAAGGACAGGATTTTTGGACAACATGCATGGTGTTGCTGTACTGCTCAAGTAAGCAAAATACTTCCTGCCCTCCTCTCATGACAATGCTGATTGTTGTTTCAGATGTCAGGTTTCACTCCTGTTTGTGTCCTTTAGGATTTTAACAAAGGGCAGACAAAGGAGAGAAAAAAAATCATCTTTTATTCTCATCAAAATGATATCCTCGTTACATTATACTCTTTCATTCTCCAGTACAAACATCGCAGCTATTTCCTCCTGTTTACCCTTCTCTAGTTAGTTACAAAACAGTAAAAACTAATTTACAGCTATACTAGGTCAAATTTTGGAATTAAAAGCGTTTCTGACAAAGTACCATATATATACAGTTGGTTTTGAAATGACTTGCAACGAATTAAACATTTAAATGTATATTATTGGGATTACGGACAAGCAAATAAATCGTTGTTCATTTTATAATACAGAGAAACACTGCCATCTACTGGGAGCAAAGTGCTGTACTGTTTCTTACCGCTCTTATCATGTTAGACACGGAAACGAATAAATAACATATCCGTCGTCGTGTCTCAGATTTATAAATGTGGATGAATTACAGTTATTTTTTTATTTTTACAACAAATGAAGCAAGTGTATCGTAAAACGTGTCCGAGCGGAACTAATGTTCAGCGTTACTGTGTTTCCCGGAAGAAGCTAAGGAGGTGGCACACTGATGTCTGTCAAATACGATCACATGTGAGTGTTTTGTGCAATGATTTGTATCCTTAAATGAAACATTTATTGTGTTTACTAGCGTTAGTATTAATCAGTATGTTTTGAGTACTTTAGGTAGTGAGATATCTACTTGTGTGTTAGGTTAACTTGTTTGCGCTTACTGTGCAAAGAAACAGACTAAACCTATGTCCTTCGCTGTCATGTTGTTAAATAATAATAAAACAGTATTGTACTATAGTGAGAAGAAAATTATACCATAAGATAATTTAGTAGTAGTGAACTAGATCTTTTTCAAATAATAGTATTTCATACATATTTATAATACTAGTTATGTTTTACATTATAAATTGGGGCTTTAAATATAGAAATATATAGATGCTGTTTAAATTTTAGGATGGTAGCTTAAGGATGATCATATTTGATCATAAAGCTTGTGATCTAGTTACTAGTTATGACTTAAATAATCTAGCAAAAAAATGGTCTCTTCAGTGTTTCATTCTCTAAACGGGCAATAATGCAGCATGTAAAACACAAATCTGTCACCAGCAGAACCTCTCTGATGCTTTTAGGTGACTTAAAATAAAAAATTCAAATCTGTCAAATTATGCTCATTTCTTTTAAGGTGCCAGGGTAATCGGTGACAATCATGGACACACTAGAGGACACCTTTAGGACTCTCTCCATCGCCAGGAGGCTGCAGCCCAGTGAGGCCACGTATATTTTGGAGCTCTCCTGTGCCAGCGGTGGCTCAGATGTGCTGGCTGTGTGCTGCTCCAATCACTCTGTGCACCTGCACAGCAGAGAAACGCTCCGCCTGGTGGGTGACCTCCAGGGTCACACGGCTCCTGTGTGTGGGGTGCGTTTCTCTCATCTCTCCCCTCACCTGCTGTTCACCGGCTCCGCTGATGGGACACTGCGATGCTGGGACGTCCGGCGGCCCAGTTCAGAGGCCACCCAGGTGTTCCGCAGCGATCCGACACATTTGTACTGCTCTTTTGATGTGAGCTGTAGTGATCGTGTCCTGTGCGCAGGCACGGAGCAGGTGCAGGAGGACAGTTTTTTGGTATTCTGGGATGCTCGTATGGTTCAGGGTGGAGGTGGGATAGGTGGTCTGCTAGGCGTTTATTCAGAGTCACACAGTGATGACATCACTACGGTGAAGTTCCACCCACAACAGGCAGACCGGTTGGCTTCTGGGGCCACAGATGGGCTTGTGAATGTGTTCGATCTGAGTCTGGGTGGAGAAGATGATGCTCTTGTCACCACCTGTAACTGCAATTCCTCTGCAAGCTCCCTCTGCTGGACAGGTAGGCAGTCACAGCACAAATGACTGAGCAAATAAAACTGTTTTTTTTTTACCGAAAACAGAGTTCCTTCAGTCCTTTAAAAAAGTTTCAAATTCTATTTGAATTAAGTTGTTAAACATCATAATATTTGTACCCTAAACCTTCATTTAATTTCTTCTATCATCAGGCAAAGATCTTGACCAGCTGCTTTGTCTGACCCATGATGAAGGACTACACCTGTGGGATGTGGCTCGCCTAGACAGCGATGACACTCTGAACCTTCTGAATTCAGCTGATGCTCGGACACTGGTCCAGCTCCCTGATGGAGCCTCACTTGAGTACTTTGTGGGCGGTACGTGGCTGTCAGGCGAGGAGCGTATTATATTAGTAGGAGGGAGTAATCGTGGAGAGCTCCATCTCCTGGACTGCAGTGAGCGTGGTCTGAGGTTCATTAAATCCCTCAAAGGGGGTCATTCAGCTACAGTGAGGTGCTTCCAGTGGGATGTGATTAGACAGTCTCTGTTGACGGGTGGGGAGGATGGCCAGTTGTTGCTGTGGAAATCAGGAGCAGAGGAAATCAGCGTGGGCAAGAAAGATTCACTGAAAAGCATCTCCTCCATGCAGCTCAAAACTAAAGCTCACAGAAAAGAAGCTATACAGAAAGACCGCTCAAAACTAGCATGATCACAGACTTCACTTAGAGACAGTTGACAGTGGAACTAATTGGTTATTTGACAGAAATCTCCGAGAAGTTGCAAAGTGCACAGATATACTTTGCTTTGATGCCCTTTGATTTCATAAGGATAATATGTTATACAGTCTAAATTAGAATCTTCTGCCCTATAAAACATATATCTTATGTGCTAGTTGTTGTCCTCATGTGTAACATTACATTTCTTGTGTTTTGTCAGCAAAATGCGTTTTAAAAGTGTTTCATAAATTCACTTTTAAGGTTAAACGCATGGCTTGAAATCGATGAAATTCTGGGTTTCATGACTCTAAACAGAAGCTGTATTGTATTAATGGAATAGTTCACCCAAAAGTGAAAATTAGTTTAAAATGTATTCGCCCTCAGGCCATCCATGAGGTAGATGAGTTTGTTTCTTAATTAAAACAGATTTGGAGAAATTTACTTTTGAACTCTCATTCTGACGGCACCCATTCACTGCAGAGGATCCATTGATGAGCAAGTGATGTAATGCTAAATTACTCCAAATCTGTTCCAATGAAAAAACAAACTCATCTACATGCTGGCATGAGGGTGAGTACATTATTAACAAGTCTTATTCATTTTTTAACTTCCTTTAATGCTTTGGGATATTCTTAAATATCTTCTTTTAAAGGGTTAATTAGTCACCCAAAAACGAACATTTTGTGTCGCTCCAAACCTTTTAGACCTTAGTTCATCTTTGGAACACAAATTAAGATATTTTTGATGATACCAGAGACCCATCTGTCCCTTTGTGCACACTCTGATATCATCAAAAATATCTTGAATTGTGTTTGGAACGACATGAGGGTAATTAATTTTTGGTTGAACTAACCCTTTATTGTTTTACATGTACCTTTGAGGGCTGTGTCAGCAACACTGGGATACAACGCCAGAATCACTTTCTAATCAATTATGCAAAGTAATCAAACCATGTCAGCATTATTCTTAGGCAAAGGGTTTACATTCATGGACAAAAATGGTGGTTATGTTCTTAGCAAATGCTTTTTACAAAATCATCTGTCAAGAAATGTATGCGTTTTTGTTTTGTTTGGGGTTTTTTGGTCAATTTTTAGCATGGAGCTGCTAACCTGTAAAACTTATAAATTGTAAATAAGAAAGGTTTTTAATCTCAAGAGCTGCAGAATTAATTCTACAACTTAATAATCTTTTATTATTATTGAATCTCATTAGTGATCTTGAATATCTACTGAGTGTGTTTTGAAATGCAAATGTGGCTTTTTAACGGGCACCTTTGTCTCTGAGATATATGAGCTCCCCAGTGTCACTCACTTTTCAGAGTAGATGCTACAACGTTTTGTGTTTGATTCTCTGTGTAAATAA
>JAUMHR010000063.1:15987761-15997992 GCA_032361145.1 Enteromius fasciolatus | reverse complement strand
TGATTTTAGCAAATGGCTGCAATATAACAAAGAGTGAAAAATTTAAGTGGGTCTGAATACTTTCCGTACCCACTGTATGTGGGGTCTTAAAGATGCAACTCTGTCCAGAATTTGGTAGTTTTCTGTCCATGCTGTCATCTGTTGCGCAAGCCTGTGTACAAATGGGTCTTGACAGGGCTGGTTTTAGAAAAGGACAACTAGAAACATTGTCCTGTATAGGCCTTGTGACGAGACGACAAGGAACTACATATTCAAGCATTCAAAGGTAATATTTTCTTCAGTATAAAAACCATTGAATAAATCAAATGTTTGTCGAATAATCTGCTTTACTACTATGTTCATGGCTGTGACCTGGGCCTGGATTTGCTTTCTGTAAAAATTTGTACCTCACACAAAATTTAAATATTTCTGACAGTAATAATATTCACCTTAAATAAGTTTCAACAAAATGTAAAGGGTAAAATATCTGAGCTGAATGAATGAATGAACACAATTGAATACAATTAAACTTTTCAATTTATGGTTGTTTTTTGCTACACTCAGAAAAAGCTGTCACTAGGATAATATGCCAAAAGGTAGGCTACAATTTCGTACCATATTTATTCCTCAACTTTGCATTTTAGTTGCTTAAAGGTTACGTGCGAATGGTACGTACAGTATTACTCTGGCATTTAAGAGGATTCTAACTGCTGAAGAACTGGACTTGCGTCTCAAAACTGCATACTTACTAAAACATAGTTTTTGCTACCCAGCTCATCTCGCCTATAGCTACTACAACAGAAGTTTGACTTTTTGACGTTTTAATCTGATACCTTTTGCGATACTGTGAGGTGGGGAAGGCTTGAGAGCTAACCTTTGTTTTTCTGCGCAGTTGTTGTGCGCTCTTGCGCATTTAACGCGCTCGGTCTGGGAGATCCCCAGCGCCTGCTTGTGCGCGTCGGCGCACTTACGCATGCGCGGGGAGCTCCCCGTGCCCACCGACTTGTAGCTTTGAGCCCAGAGCGCGCGGGTGGCACGCAGAAGCTCCCGGCAGCCAGAGCGCGACGTTACCATGAGCCTCCCCGCTCCGCCGGCAGAGACTCCACGCGCAGAGAGTGCCCACCTGACGAGAGCAGCGCGACACACACAGCCGCACGATGCCCGGCGGAAAGAGAGGGCTGGTGGCACCGCAAAATACTTTCCTGGAGAATATCGTCAGGCGCTCGAGTGGTGAGGAGCGCGCTTATGCTTTCTGAAATGCATTAGGTCATTGACATTACAGTGACCATGTTGCTCTGCATTTACATAGTAGTCAGTATTTCAAACATAAAACGTGATTAATTGGTTATTCGTATGGTAATAATTTGTATTTTAAAGATGTGAAACATGAACGCTTTGATGAAAAATGTCTAAGCTGTAACTTTTATTTTTTCATTAATTGTTATATTTAAGAGACTATAGCTCTCTGTGCTGAGCATACTCTGATTTATTTTAGTTATTCAGGCATTTTATATTTATACACAAAGCAGTTTTCATTGCGAATGCACTTTATGTTATCTAAAAAAAACGTGATATTAATTTCTTATTGGCTGAGCTGCAGAATTAATATTTTAGATACGTTTTTATTTCCCAGTGTTTATTTTTAATTTATCTAGCTAAATTATTTCAATCCATGTATTTTTTATTTTTATTTTATTTATTTATTTTTTGAGTCAAGTGATTTTAGTTCTTTAATAATTTACTAAAAAACAGTTTTAACATATATTAATATGTTAGAAATACCAATTCTAACAAACAATCAAACAAACGGTAAGCAGCGTAACTGAGTAATGCATGTTGTTAATTATAACCTATCCAGTTTGTATAATTAGACATGTCTTGCTCAGCTGATTATAAAGGCACTCATTATCATTTCACTCAACATCTCTGCATCATCAGGACTGGCATGAAGGTAATGGTTTTGAGAGATGCGAGGCAAATCGCGAACTGTCACCACTAGAGGGAGCATCATCTTTAATTGTGTCTGGTTTCTTTATACCGCATCACAAACAACCCTTATCTGAGGATTATAGTGTATAAGACAGGATAGTTGAAGTGCATGATTGTTAAATGTGAATCTAATGAGAGGTTTTAAAACATCCCATACACATTCTGCAGAAAGAACGACAGCGTTTTGTAGTTTAATGTTATGAGCTTTAGAACATCTAGCCGTTATAGAGAGTGCACCAGATGTTAAAGTAGATCAGTGACAGTAATTTACTGTGGAGCAAAGACTGGGAATGCATTAGTGTGTGGCAGTCAGATCACTAATTCCCACTCCCTCTTTTATTCTTTGTCATCTTCTTTGAACCTTCAGAGACAAGTTTCTTGCTGGGGAACGCTCAGATTGTGGACTGGCCTGTAGTTTACAGTAATGACGGCTTCTGCAAGCTGTCTGGATACCACAGAGCAGAGGTCATGCAGAAAAGCAGCACGTGCAGGTGAGTGGATATACATGTGACAATAGAAATCTGCAGGACTATGTCATACAGTTCCATGCTGTATTAAGATCTCGGGTTTTGCAGGACCTTAAGGAACCCGTTGAATAAAACAATAAAACAGCTTTCAATTATTTGTTGTTGATCCATGTGGACTCATTTCTACGAAACCAAGAGGTGATGATGTCATGATCACGAGGTGTTACATCACTTTGGCTCTGCATGAAGTAAACATGTAAAAGGAATCTTGATTAATCACTGATTAATTAAATCACTGATTAATCTTTGTTTGAGGTGATGTAAGTGAGTTTGGTAGTAGAAATGTGGAATTCAGGTTTTAATAGAGGAAAGTATCATTTTGGCCAAGCCATGATCTGGCATCTGGCATGCTATGAAATAATAATAATGAAAAAATCTAATTTCAATAAGTGGCTCTCATAAAGTGCTGAGCCACAGATGTACTGTCTTCCAGGTCTTAGAGACTTCATATCACACTTTACAGCATCTCTTCTTGCCATGCTTACAAATGCTGTCATCTACTGTATGACTGCAACAGACACAAACATGCCATAATGGGACTGATGGGATTGATAATTCCTTAAAAACCATACCCAACCTTTCTTCTTAAACCCAACGACTTGAAAATAGGAGATTACTGTCTGTCTGTCCATCTGAATAATCTCTCTTTGTAGTTTTATGTATGGGGAGCTGACAGACAAGAAGACCATAGAAAAGGTGAGACGGGCCTTTGACAACTATGAGTCCAACTGCTTTGAAGTGCTGCTGTACAGAAAGAACAGTAAGTCAGACTTAAACTTTGCCACGTTTTTTTTAGAAACTTTTTAAAAGGAGTCAGGCATTTATTTGACTATGTAAATAATTTCTGTGGCATTACTTCAGTGTCATCAAATCATTTGAACATGCTGATGTGGTGCTCAGTTATTAATAATTGTTATTATTTTCAATGTTGAGAACATTTGCTGCTTATTAATAATTTAGTGGAAATTGTAATAAATTTTTTAGTATTCTCTGATGAATAGGAAGTTCAAAAGGACAGCATTAAAAACTTACGTGGCATTATAAGTGTCTTTAACGAAATAATAATAATTCTTTCTGATCCCAAACCTTTGAGTGGAAGTCATGGTTTCTGTAAAAGAAACAAGGCTATCAATTATTACATGAATAGTAAATGTTTTCTGAGCACCAAATCAGCATATTAAAATTATTTCTGAAAAATCACATGACACTGAAGACTGGAGTAATGGCTGTAAAAAATTCAGCTTTGCCATTTTTCTTGATTTAAATCCAAGAAATCCCAGTCATAATTAGCAACTGGATTATCATATATCCTTGGATGTGAGCTCTTTTGACTCTGGCATAAAAATGTGCTCATATAAGTTTATGCAATGTATACTATGGTATAACAATGCTGACTTTGACATCTTCAGGAACTCCAGTCTGGTTCTACATGCAGATTGCACCGATCCGAAATGAAAATGACAAAGTGGTTTTGTTCCTGTGTACATTTAAGGACATCACAGTCTTCAAACAGCCCATTGAAGATGAAAGCACCAGGGGTGAGTTTTACATCCATTCTATACAGATACTCTACATAGCGCACTTGTAATTTCAGTGATTTATTCAAAATAGCTTCTCTAAAAGTCACAGTTTATGTTGAACATGTAATGGTAACAGACATGCCTGTAGTGTTTGTTTGGCTTGAGGTTGTCCTGACAGATAAACACTTCCTCTAATTTGCTTATATCAGATAAATAAATATTTGTTTATGGTTGGCAAGCATTTCTCGCTTTTCCTTGTGGCGAAAGTGTTATTTTCAAGCACTTCTGTGTGTGTGTTTGCTGGTGGGAGCTTGTTTATTGAACTGAAAAAAGTTATATAGAGTCTCGTTCCAAAAATCCCAATAGTGCTGGCATAGACGCTCTGCTTTGGTGTGTGGGTGAATTTCACAAAACCTGTTTTAAACAAGGTCCAAGTCACATTTCACCCCAAAACCAAAAGAAAGAAATAAGCAATTATATTTTTGAAGTAGAGGCCTATTTTAGGGTCATTCTGTTTTTAGTCAGTCACACTATTGTAATGACAATAAAGGCATTATATTCTTTGAAACAAGACAGTCACTGTGTTGGTAGTCAGAATCACTATTAAGAATAAAGGGGAATTACATTACAGTAATGAGAGTTCTAGGGGAAAATTTGAATTATGCTAACTGTGAAGATGTTTGCAGGAGACTGAGTGTGTGTGAGATGAGAGAGAAAGAGATTTGAAACGGCTCCAGAGAGTGTTCCAGTAGTTATATTTCATAGCAAGATCATTGCAGGAGTGACAGCAAACATTTGTTCCACTTTTACTCATCATAAAGTATTTTGCTGAGTCATGTCTGAACCATAGAGTTATGTTTTGGATTAATGTGTTTGTTGTGTCATATAACATTCAGAAAGGTCAGTGTTTGTTTTATATATACTTTTATTCAGCAAGGATGCATTATATCGATAAAAACTGACAGTAGCTTTTGCAAATACTTCTGTTGTTTTGAACTTTCTGTTCATCAAAAAATACAACAAAAAATGCACTATTTACACAAATAATAACAATTTTTGCATTTTAGGAAAATTTCCGAAGGAACATGTGACACTGAAAATTCAGGGTTGCCATACTGGAATAAGTAAAGTACATTAAAATAGAAAATTGTTATTTTAAATTGTAATTATTTTTTACAGTACTACAGTTTTTACTGTATTTTCAATCAAATAAATGCAGACTTTAAAATATAAAAACGATGACTGACACTAAATTGTATATATATTTTTATAACATCCACAGTATTTTTATTAAACAACCCATTCAACCAAATTTAACAAATGACAAAAAAGCTTGTGAAACTTTTTCATTTGTACAGAACTTTTAATTGAATTCAGTTGTGCAGACCACAGAATTTAATTAAATCCAACTTAATATTATGAACTCATCTGTCTTGCAACATTTTTTATAAAACGCATCATATGTTTCTTGCAGGTTGGACCAAGTTTGCACGTTTGACTCGAGCGTTGACAAACAGCAAAAGCACCATTCAGCAACTCCAACCCATGAGCAGAACCGACATCACTTCACACAAACAGTCCAGACTCGCAGAGGTGAGGACACACACACACAGACAGGCAGCATTTGCTTACATCCTTGACTGCGCAGTACAAGGTTATTCAAAACTTCATCTCACGGAGGACAAACTTGTAATAGAATCACACACACACAGGACGCTGCTGTAATGCAATCTCACACGTGTCTGTCGGACAGCAGAAGTCTACAGTGGGCTGCCAGAAGCTGCTATTATTAGTTAACACTGATGAAGAGTGTACTGTATGTGTGTGTCCCATAACCCCTGTTCACTTTTCTGCTTTTCTCATCTGTTGTGTGATGCTGTTAAAGAGGAATGAAATGTGTGTCTATAAGGAACAATCCTTACATACTGTATTATGCCTAATTCTTTAAAGAGTTTTTAATAAGGGAAGCATTCAAGGACAGGTTTGTTTTGTTTGGCTGGAGTACGTTTCCCAAAAGCATCATTAGCTAACTATGGTCGTTAGTTCCATTGAACTCTATTGGTAACGACGGAACTTGCGACCATGTTTGCTTTTGGGAAACGCACCCCTGGTTGATTTTATGATGGATTAATGTCTCTGATCTGTGCTATTAAAGTGTTTGCAAAGCAGCATTATACTGGTTAATGTTTGCTGTTAATCACTAAAAGTATTACATTTCTCTAGTTAATTTATCCTGAGTCACTGTAAGGATAATTCTGGGTTCGTATTATGTTAAACTTGTATCTTCAACAGCACTTGTAAGAATAAAACCGAATTTTGACATTTTTCTACTTGGGTACAACAATGGAAATGAATGCAAGCATTACAATATTTACAGTCTCAAAAGTCTTTATACAAAACATAAAGATTAAATGCAGTAACGTGATTTTAGAGCTTAGTAGCTTTTTTGTTTCAATCACATCTAATTAAAATGCCTATAACCCTAAATGACCGTAAAAATGATTTTTACAGCTCAAATAATAATTTAACAGAAGAATTTATATTTAATAACAAATGATATCCTGGACATTAATGCTTTTAAAAGGCACAATATGTAAGATTTTTGTAATAAAATATCCAAAAACCACACACAGTGTCATGCATTTAATGCAGTTGTGTACTTACGTTATCTCAAAAGCTCTGTAGGATTTGTAAATTCAAAGGAATTCCGGATTTAAATAATGAGCTTGTCGTTCATTATAGCCTTGTCGCCTATCAATGACACAATATACTGGAAAAAAACTCGTACTGGACAGAGACTCCGCTCTCGTGTGTGCTTTACTAGATGTAAGTAATAGTCGTGTGGAGGTGGTTAGGTGATTAAATAGATATAAATGAGCTTTTCATCCGTGAACATGATTTGTGAAAACGACATCCCAGTGTTCAACGCTCCATCATTGCGTCAAAGAACTTCACCTCTGTTATTGTTTTGAAAATGCGACCTCTAGTGACGAAAACGCACATATTATGCCTTTAAATCCTCCAAAATGGCCCCCTTTCACTTGACCTTGAATTTTGCCTTTTTGTAAAGAAAATAATCTTAAAATAATTTTTGCCATAAATGTGCCAAAGATGTTGTTGACTGAATTTTTCTTTTACATGCATTTTGATTCTTTCAGATTTTTCTCGTTATATTTGTGTGATCTTAATTTAGATTGACATTATTCACAATTTAAAATTTAACACACTATATGCAGCCATTTTCATATTTAAACCCAGATTGCTCTTCTTTTCTTGCATCTCCATTAGACTAATTTTTTTTATAACCAGCAATTTAAATGTAATGCAGATCGATATATGACGATCTTTCATCCTCCTTTATCTTCTGTTCTTCATTGACTCTGGGAGGGGAAATAGCTTTAAATCTCTGAGTAAACTTCAAGTTCTGTTTATATAAACATGGATAGTATATAACAAACAGTGTATTGTCTAGAGAAGAGCGAAAATTATCCAGAGCTAGAATTAATATTTAAAACAAACTCACTTTTCTGAGGGCCCTTTATAATTATTTAATTTCATTTTCACTCTCATTGTTCCATTAGACAATCTCCTTATTAGGAATGTCAGAAGTACTGGGGAAAAAATTACAATGTGGTCAATTTAGTTCAATTTTTTTTAAATATATAAATAAATGTCATATAATAAAAGTCATATTAAAAATAAAAAAAATCTAATTTAACTGGAATTGGATTTTAAACTTTGTTTTTTGTATCTTATTATTTTTGTCTTGATCCTTTTTTTTTTCTTCCTTTAGGTGCTTCAGCTCGGCTCCGACATTCTTCCGCAGTATAAACAGGAAGCCCCTAAGACCCCGCCTCACATTATCTTACATTACTGCACCTTTAAGACCACCTGGGACTGGGTTATCCTCATCCTGACCTTCTACACCGCCATCATGGTTCCTTATAACGTCTCCTTCAAGACCAAACAGAATAACGTCACTTGGCTGGTTCTGGACAGCGTTGTGGATGTCATATTCCTTGTGGACATTGTGCTCAACTTCCACACCACGTTTGTCGGGCCTGGAGGGGAGGTGATCTCGGATCCGAAGCTGATCAGGATGAACTACCTGAAGACCTGGTTCGTAATAGACCTGCTGTCCTGTCTGCCCTATGACATCATCAACGCTTTCGAAAATGTGGATGAGGTGAGAAACCAAGCTGGCTTTTTGTTGTTTTGATCCTGATTAGGACACAGAGTGGAATGGAAATGGTTCAATACTTGGAAAAGGGGTTAGTAGTCAGATGAAATATGAATTGTATTGTATTCTAAAGGTGTTTGACACTGCTGTTAGAAGAGAAGCTGTAGTTGAACTGAGCAGTGCTTCAAACATTAGATTTTTTCTTTTTTACCTGTCAACCGCTCAAAGATGAAAGATTGAACAATTATTATCCATGTCAGGTCTCCTCAAATGTTGAGGATACTGCTTTAGGGTTCTTGTTCAAACTTTTGAGGAGCTTGATAGTTTTGGGACAGAAAAAACTGAAATATTTATCCCTCTGTGAAAATGTAGAAATTTTGCTAGAAAAAAAAGAAAAAAGGGAAAGGTAATTTAATACACTGCAGACAAACTTTTGATTAATGGTGTAAAGGCTGATCATTTTGCTGATTATTTTAGCCAAATCTAACTAAGGGTCTCAAAATGCCACAAATGAGTGTCCCCCAGAAACGCTAATTTACTCTGAACCCAGAAAACCCTAAATCACTTCCACTAGTATCTTTGTAGCTCTAATAATTCATGTGTGTAATTTTCACAAGACCTTTATCAAGCTGACTATGTGTGGTTTGTGGCTTTGAGACTGATACAAATAAAAAGAAGCCCACTGTATTGATTGGCCAATACCCAGCCAGTCAGGTGGGATGATTTGTTATGCTCTTCCTCTTGGAAACTAAACCGTTTGCAAAGTCATGTCGTCCTTTGCATCCTTTCCTGGTTTATGTTATACATTCTTGGAGTCTGTCCAGGTTATGTGCTTTAGGATAGATATTGATTAGAGCACACATGGTGGATCATCTTCTCTCAGGAAATCAGTGCAGGGATCTGAGCCCCAGACACACACCTGTAAACACCATTTCATTGAACCTAGCAGGCTTTCACTCATATTTTTTCCTCTCTTTTTATCTTCCTGACTGTTCTGGAATTTATATTATGACAAAATACATTTACAGCTTTTTTGTTAATCCGTTTCTTGTTTTTCAGTAAAAACATACAGATGTCTTTAAAACAAGAAAAATGTACTTTTTGCAAAGTCTTGTTTTCAGAGAATTTCTTTTTACATTTCTCACCCCCTATTTTGGTGAATGGCATTTTCTTGTTTTAGTTATTATATTGAGGTCTGCAACAAGAAAATACCTATTTGCCAAAAAACTGAATTATAAAATGCACAAAAACATATACTATTTTACACTATAGTACACATACCGGTCATTTTATGACTGTAATTTAATGTTCAATACACATTGATGTGATTTGGTGTGTTTTCAGTGATGATTCACATATACTATGGCAATTCTTTCAACACACTTACAGTATGAATTAATTTTCATTTCCCTGTCATTTTCTTCCACCATGCAAAATACATAATGTTAGCAGCTCCTTAAATTTTGTGTGTGCTCTTAAAAGCTCACAACTCACTTTATACGTGATATAAGTTTGATGTACAAGTTCTTTTAGAGGTGTTGGACAATACATGTTAGTCAACTAAACAGAATTTAATATTATTCAATTTGAAGTTGTTGTTTTTTTCCTCTGGACCATTTAATCAAAGTTTCCTGTTCCAAAAGTGTAATTAACATAATTATCTTAATCAACCCTCTGATGCATCTTGTTCTCGACGACTGCTGGATCTTTAAAACCCATTTTTAACCATCAATGGTTACTTCCAAACCACTGTAGGTGATTATTTTGACAGTTTCTTATAATTCTTTATGACTGTCCTCTTTATTTGTCATTGCATTTTTCATTTCTGACACCAAATTCAATATACTTTGGCTTAAGAAGGTAGTGATGCATGAAGTAGCTCAAATAGTAATCATTATATATTGTTTTGAATCATTGGATTAATAATTCTCTTAAACCCTCTGTAACATATTTATAAGCTCAATAAGGGAAATATAGATATTAATATAAATAATTACCATTAATTATTATTAATTGCAATTATTTATATTAGCTGC
>JAUMHR010000063.1:15959311-15985837 GCA_032361145.1 Enteromius fasciolatus | reverse complement strand
GCCAAGTGATTAGCACACCTGATTCTGATCATTTGAATGGGTGAGCGAAAACTTTTGGTAATATAGTGTATATACATCGTCAGCGTATTTGTTTAGTGTCAATATTCTGGTATTCGGTTGTTTCTTAATTTCATGATTCATATTTTTGTTTGCTCTGTGCCTAATAATTACATGTCCATTAATGTGTCTAAAACAGGCTTTTTTTAATTCTTTGCTTCTGCCATCCACAGGACTGGGGTTTGAAGTTTTGTTATACTGTGTATCTTTGAATATTTTGGTTTAGCTTCAAATGGTCACACTAGGTCAGACTGGACCGAACGGCAATGTTTTGATGCAGTGGAAGGACTTAAGTGCTGCCTGACATCAAATTTTCAGAGGCCTGTTAATGTTGGAGGATCATGTGGGAGAACAGAGCGTTCTCCATGCAAAGTGATTCTGATGTCCAGTCGCATTCGCACCTTCTTTCTGTCGTCTGCTCCAAATTTAAAACAAACAGTTTGCAGAATGTTATTTTGTGCAATTAGGAGGGTAAAGAGTGTGTTCAGTGAACTGACACATGTGAATAGTGCTCATTGTTTCGTAATATAGCATCTAATTAACACTGCTGTGTGTCAAATAATATTAAATAGGCTACCCGAATGGTCTGTTTAAGCATCTTTGTGATAAATGACAATGGAAGAATGATTTAACCCGACAGATTAAATGTCGAATTGATTTTCCCTTTTTGTGCTGCATGTCTGTGTGTAGATGATTGTTTAATTATGGGTTTCTAAATAGCAACTCTGTGTATGAAAGGAAATCAGCAGAATTTCTGATGCATTCTTTCTGATGCATTTATGAATTTTCACTACCAGAAGTAACGAAAGGGACCACATAATCCTCATATTAGGGGGAAATAATCCACATTTTCTTACAGTTTGCACTTTTTTGTGTGTTTTAGTAGTGTTTTAGTATTTAAGTTAAAAAATTTGTAATGTGATGTTGTTTATTTAAACTAATTAATCCTTAACTTGGAAATCAACGTGATCCACGGTTTGCTTTTTATTAAGAAAATAATGTAACAAATGAAAATATGAATATTTCATAAATATGAAAATATTGTAACAATGTAATTTTTGTGGATTTACTTCTGAAATAAGACATATATTTACAATCCAAGTGTAAGCAAAATCGTAACTTTTAATTAAACTATTATTACTGTGTTTCGAATTTGGATTTGGATCAATTCTTGTCCAACATAATCTGTTTATGATTTATACACAGAATATTATTTACAACAGGAGTAATTTTACATAATGTAACAGATATGTAAAGGTAAAACGTATATTATATGCTAAATGTAATTTTTTGTGTTTTCCAGGGCATCAGCAGCCTGTTCAGTTCCCTGAAGGTGGTTCGACTGCTTCGATTGGGTCGTGTTGCACGTAAACTGGACCACTATCTGGAGTACGGTGCAGCTGTGCTCGTGTTACTGGTCTGTGTGTTTGGATTGGTTGCCCACTGGCTTGCCTGCATATGGTACAGCATTGGAGATTACGAGGTCATCGATGAACAAACCAACACCATCAAGACTGACAGCTGGCTCTACCAGTTAGCCATCAGCATTGGATCCCCATACCAGTACAATGCCAGTGGGACTGGCCAATGGGAGGGCGGCCCTGGGAAAGACTCTCTGTATATAACGTCACTATATTTCACCATGACCAGCCTGACCACTATTGGCTTCGGAAACATTGCTCCAGCTACAGACGGAGAGAAGATCTTCTCTGTGGCCATGATGATGGTCGGATGTGAGTGCTTGTCTTCTCTCATGCCTTAATTTTTTAGACCTGTCTTGGCTAAGTGATCTGATCACAGATGATCAGACGAGATAGATTGTCATTTTCCTTTGGGAAATGGAATCAGCCAAAGTAAATCTTAATACCAGGTTAAACAGGGTCTCTTCTGTTCCTTTCTTCTTCTTTTTTCTGTTGATTCTCTTCTCTGCCAGAATAACTCAGACTAATCTCATCTGACCCCTCTGTCTTCCAGACAGCAGTGCTTTGCTTCTAGTGCATCTCCTTCAGAAATAACTCTGAGACAGTAATAGAGAGAGATTGGTGGAGAGAGGGACATATAACTGGCCAGAATGAAGAAACGAGGCCAATGGTTGTTAATGTTCTTCTGTAGATCTGTGTGTGTGTTGAGGAGTCACTCTGGAGACTAAACAAAGATGTGATCATAATTACC
Organism: Enteromius fasciolatus; assembly: GCA_032361145.1. Classification (NCBI taxonomy): domain Eukaryota; kingdom Metazoa; phylum Chordata; class Actinopteri; order Cypriniformes; family Cyprinidae; genus Enteromius; species Enteromius fasciolatus. Next base: position 15,983,608 of record JAUMHR010000063.1, on the reverse strand, counting down.
AGCATGTGTGAGTGCTGACCCGCACAAACACACATATATAAACCTCCCTGACCCCCATGCACTGACTCTCAGGGGCCTCATCCATGTTTTTTATAAATATAGTAGGGCAAAAAAGTATTTATTCAGACACCAATTGTGCAAGTTCTCCCACTTAAAAAGAGGAGAGAGGCCTGTATTTTTCATCATAGGTATACCTCAATTAAGAGAGACAAAATGAGGGAAATAAAATCCAGAAAATCACATTGTATGATTTTTTAAAAATGTATTAGCAAATTATGGTGGAGTATTTAGTCAATAACAAAATTTAATCTCAATACTTTGTAATATAATCTTTGTTGGCAATGACAGAAGTCAAACATTTCCTGTAAGTCTTCACAAGGTTTTCACACACTTGTTGCTAGTATTTTGGCCCATTCCTCCCGCAGATCTCCTCTAGAGCAGTAATGTTTCGGGGCTTTCAACTCCCTCCCAAGATTTTCTATGGGGTTGAGATCTGGATACTGGCTAGGCCACTCCAGGACCTTGAAATACTTCTTACAAAGCCACTCCTTCATTGCCTGGGTGGTGAGTTTAGGATCATTGTCATGCTGAAAGACCCAGCCATGTTTCATTTTCAATGCCCTTGCTGAAGGAAGGAGGTTTTCACTACAAAATCTCAAAACAGGAATTTTCTACACGGATCAGTAATCCTGGTCCCTTTGCAGAACAACAGCCCCAAAGCATGATGTTTCCACCCCCATGCTTCACAGTAGTGTTCTTTGGACGCAACTCAATATTCTTTCTCCTCCAAACAAGACAAGTTGAGTTTTTACCAAAAAGTTCTATTTTGGTTTCATCTGACCATATGACATTCTCCCAATCCTCTTCTGGATCATATAAATGCTCTCTAGAGAGCAGGGGGACACGTCTGACACTGGATTTGGCGGAGCAGTGTGTATATATATATATATATATATATATATATATAAATTGTATGTAATAATATATATATTTTTTTTATCAAATAAATGGAAGAAAGTGCAAGAAATTGTAATTAATTTTTTGTGTGTTATTGCCTGTTTTGATTCCATTAGATATGACTGGCCTTCCCCTCCCCTCTCTGCTCCAGCTCATGCTCATTTCCTTTGCCTTTTTGTAAAAAATACCCCCATTAGATGAGGCATTTTCTTGCTTTTGACCCAGACGTCAGTTTCCCTGACCTGTAATACTCTTTAACCTGACATTACGCAGGTGGAGGAGTCATTATCAAATGCTTATTAAGCTAATGGGTCATTATGAACCTATAAGAGGATGCTCAAATGAGCACTGTTGATCCTGTTGTGGGTACTGTTGCATGAAATGTAGGGCTTCGAGGAACAGCAAGAAACAACTAGCAGTGTGACCGGCCTATGACTAATGTCAGCATGATGTTAGAAAAAGGGATTTCTCTCATGCGTCTAATGACATTATTAAGGCTAGAGTTTTCAGGAAAAAAGTACAAAAGGTGTCACTGGGGCAGTACCCTAATAAAAGGTACACCTTTGGATGACATTTATCTTTTAAGGGTATGCATTACTACGTTAAAGGTACCACACTTTTTATGCCAAAGTGTATGAGAGTGTAAGCCCAGAAACAAGGTTGTTTCCATTCTAAGGTCCTTCACAGGGCTGTTGATCTACAGTACTTGTGATCTTCAGAACACTTTGGCGAGATGATAACACACTGCGGCCAGTCGTGGCCGAATGGATAGGGAGTTGGACTTGTAACCCAAAGGTCGCGGGTTTGAGTACCAGGTCTGGCAGGGATTGTGGGTGGGGTTAGTGAATAACCAGCGCTCTCTCCACCTTCAATACCACCACTGAAGTGAGACCCTTGAGCAAGGCATCGTTCCCACAACAGCTCCCCGGGCGCCGCAGCACTGGCTGCCCACTGCTCCGGGTGTGTGTTCACGGTGTGTGGTTGTTCACCATACCAGGCATCATGTCTGTCTGTGTGTCTGTCTCTGTGGTAGTGAGATCCTAGAAGGCCTCATTATGTGTGGTAGTTTGTACAAGTTCCCCTGAGACTCTCCTTCATGCACCCTCCATGCCATTCGCTCTACAACTTTCTCCATATCTGCCCTTAAGTTACACCTGTATAAAAATCTTAGAATCTCACTGGGTGATACACAGGATTGAAAATAATTGTGTTTTACTTACATCTGCCAGATAAACCTAGACTTCCCTAGAATACCTAGAATTCCCTTTTGACATGATTAGTTTTAAAGGTTTATATTTATTACAGACTGTTCAAAACAAGCTATTTTCATATGTTCTCAGTCATCATCTCTGACTGATGAGGAAAGACACTGAAGACGTCACATCCAGTTAGGACTAGAAATAATTATTTGAATAATATTTAGAACAAAGGAGAATGTAAACACAATGAAACTAGCGTATTCTCTCCAGATCTTATGCCATGGCTAGCTACGTCATCCACTGGAACGCCACTGTCTTGAAAGCTACAGATAACTGATTCTAAAGTTTTAAGTATAGGCAATATTTATATACACAAATGTGTCGATTCACTTCAGAAGGCTGTTGTTAACACCCTGGAGCATTGGACTCAAACTCAATTCCTGGAGGGCCACAGCTCTGCACAGTTTAGCTCCAAATCACACCTGCTTGCAAGTTTCTAGGAGCAAAACTGTGCAGAGCTGTGACCCTCCAGGATTTGAGTTTGAAACCAATGCCCTGGAGCCATCTGAATAACTTTTTATTGGCTTGCTTGGAAGAACAAGGACATTTTTTTAATTTTTAAATTTAAATTAAATGTAATAATTTTACTCCGATTGTATTCGTTTGAAAGTAGGAAGTCGTATATACCTTGGATGGCTTGAGGATGAGTAAATCATGTAGTAATTTTCATTTTTGCATGAACCATCCTTTTAAAGACCTATTGGACTTTTTTGTTGTTGCTTAGGGGTGAGTTCAGTGCAATTATACAAAGTAGTTCAGATATTTTTTTCACATAACTGACTCGCTATGGAGGTTAATTGCCTCACAGATTGTTTCTGTTTCTCAAATCATATTGATTCAGGTATGACAAAAAGAGTGATTTATTTATGACTAATATGCTTTCATGCTTTTAGTCTGATTCGTGGCGCATTGAAAACATCATAAATTGACATTTTAACTGTTTACAGCATAAACAGAGCTACAGTATTTCAGTCAAATCAGAATGTAAAGTAAAAGTTCTGAATTCCTTCTTGTTAAATGACTGATATACACTTTGGTGTGTTTATTAATATTTTGTTTACAGTTGTGTGTCTGGTCTTTTTGACTCTAAATACTTTCTTTAACTGATTCTAAAAATAGGAATCAGAAAAAACACTAAGAGAGGAAATTCTTCATTAACCGAACTCTTCATCTTCCAGACTCCCTCTTGTTGTCCGTTTTTCTTTCTATCTGTGTCATCTCCTCCCCTTTACTCTTGGTTCTCTTTGCCTTTCTGTGATCAGAATCATTTTTCTTACTGTACAAACTCTTGGTCATTTCGTTGGCTTTTCATCATCTGTTTTTATCTCATCATATTCCATCCACTTCGCTTTCTTCTCTGTTCCCGCTCTTTCCTTATTGGTTATGAGTGGAAGTATTTGGAAAGCTATTTCAGGGAAGGTTGCCATAGAGACGAGGAGCAAAGATACTGTGGTAAATGAGAAAAGCAATAAAAACAGTACCGTCACTTTTCAGTTTTCTTATAAAAGATATCCGGTAACACTTTACTTAAAGCCTTTATGTATAATGCATTATAAAGGGCTTTTAAACTTTTTTAAATAATTATTAATAATGTGCATTATAATAAATTATATTTTGGCGTAAATAATTATAACTGAATTTAAAATGCATAGTAGGGGTTATAATGGATTAAGTCTGGTTATAATTATTCATGAGATTGTAAAGTTCATTATAAGGTGCTCAGTCCACTCATTATTTAAATATTGTGGTTCATATATTTACTCTATTGGCTATATTTGCAAATTTAACAATTAATGTAAAAGCTTAACATTTATTGTTAAATTATTGAAGTATTGATTAAATATTTAAGCACTTTAGTCTTTAGCCACATATTCAGACCCTTAAACGCAACGTTTCAAATCTGTCTGACATGACCCTTTTTTTCTCTCTCTTTCTCTTTGTGTCCTATAGCTCTTCTTTACGCCACTATCTTCGGTAATGTCACAACCATTTTCCAGCAGATGTATGCAAACACCAACCGTTACCATGAAATGCTGAATAACGTGCGGGATTTCCTCAAGCTCTACCAGGTGCCTAAAGGCCTCAGTGAGAGAGTGATGGACTACATCGTCTCCACATGGTCCATGTCCAAAGGCATCGACACAGAGAAGGTGAAACTGAAATAGATGTGATGGTTGCATGATTGAACTTTTTAATATTAATCATGGAAAATACTAAATTGGTAGTTAATCTTTGCGCAGGTGCTCTCCATCTGCCCCAAGGACATGCGGGCAGACATCTGCGTGCACCTGAACAGGAAGGTGTTCAACGAGCACCCAGCGTTCCGATTGGCCAGTGACGGATGCTTGCGCTCATTGGCCGTGGAGTTCCAGATGATACATTCTGCCCCCGGTGACCTCATCTTCCATGCGGGTGAAAGCGTGGACTTGCTCTGCTTTGTTGTGTCGGGGTCACTGGAGGTCATCCAGGATGACGAGGTCATCGCTATACTGGGTTAGTTTTTAAAACCTCTAGGGTGATTAAAGGGATCATATGAGGCTATTTTTAAGTTTTCCTTTCTCTTTGGAGTGTTAGTGCATAGGGTGAGTGTGATTTCACCAAGTACAAGATGTTCCAAGATGTTCAACATCCTTGTTGATCCTGGAATAACATTCCAATCAACCATCAGAATCAGAATTGAGGAATATTTTTTCTAAAAAATATCTGTTTTAGGCTTATAATCAGCTATCCTTGTTCATCAGCTATCATTTCTCACTGATTTTAGGCATACATTTTGGGTAGGGGTAGGTTTAAGGATTGGGATTTATAGTTTATATTTTTGGACAATAATGTTGACCCAGGATCATGTCTTACTTGGTAAAATCACTGTGACCTAGTGCATAGATAAGATCCCTGAAGCTGCAAAGACCAAAATTTCAAAACCAAAGAGATACTCTTTATAAACGTTATAACTTCTGAACCACATCTGAATGTGGCTTGAAACCAGCATATGCTTCTGGGAGACATAGTTTACCCAAAAATGAAGATTCTGTGATTAATTACTCACCCTCATGTGTTTTTTTTTTTTTAATGGGCATTTTCAGCCTTTATTGGAGAGAACAGTAGAAAGCTGACAGGAAAGCATTGGGTGGAGAGAGAGAGTGGGGCAGGATCGGCAAAGGACCTTGAGACGGGAGATCAGAGACCCTCATGTCGTTTTTAAACTCATTAGAGATTCAGATTTGTTCTTCTTCAGAACTCAGATGAAGATTTTGATCAAATCTTTCTTATCCTGCATAGACAGCAACGCCACCATTTTAAAGCCCAGAAACATAGTAAGGACATTGTTGCAATAGTTTATGTGCCATCACACTGCAAAAAAATGCTCTCTAAGACAAGATTTTTTGTCTTGTTTCCAGCCAAAATATCTACAAATTCTGAAATCAAGAAGAATTTTCCAGACAAGAAAAATTACTGTGTTGTTTTTAGAAAAACAAGCTAAAAATAAGTAACTTTTTGCTTAGAACAAGATTATTTTGCCTACCCCATTAGCAGATTATTTAGCTTGTTTCAAGTAAAAACTCACTTAATTTTAGCTTGTTTTTGTCTGAAAACAAGACAGTAATTATTTCTTGTCTAGAAAATCCTTCTTGATTTGCGAATTTTTTGAAATTTTGGCTGGAAATAAGACAAAAACACTTGTCTTAGAAAGCATTTTTTGCAGTGCAGTTGTTGAACCTTAATTTTCTGAAGCTACGAGAATACATTTGTGTGCAAAGAAAAATCAATATGAAATCAAAAATCAAACTGACTTCCATTAAAACACCATCTAGCTTCCAAACTTTCAATCAGCTGCTTCACTGAAATTGAATCAGATTATTATTCCTACTTTAGTCGTCATAGCGACGGAACCATACAGCGCCATTAATCATGAATCTCTAATGGCCACTAAGCTGAGGCCTTGTCTCTTCTCCAGCTCAGCAGGAGGCCTGGGCCCACAGTGGCTCTCTCTGCCCAGGAGGGTGGTGGGTGTCTAGGCAGAGGAAGATGAGCTCCTGGAGAGCTGAGCGAGCGAGGTGTAGAGCTGAGCGGCTCTGCAGGAGATGAATGAGATGAAATTAAGTCATTAGTCACATTTATCCATATGGCTCACATTTACCCAAAACAATTTTCACTGGACTGTCTTCAACAGAACTGTTGTAAATGCGTAAATGAAAAAAAACATTCCCACGAGGTACTTGTTTACTTAAAGGGTTTGTTCACCCAAAATGAGGGTTATGGAATCATTTATTCACCTTCATGCTATTCCAGACATTTTTCATTTTGTTGGATCTCTTGTCTTTATCTTGTCTTGTCTTTGTCTTTGTCTTAAGTATTTCAGGTGCCGTGCAACAAGATAGTTCTGTTGGTTGGTCCAGTTCCATGCTGTCCCATTGCACAAAAGTCACAAGACTTTTTGGGTCCCCATTAAGGATTTAAATTAGAAATTTATCAGACTTAGCTGAGCACTTACTTTTTTTATGTGCATTTTTTCATTCATGCCCATCTTGTTACATCTGTCATTTTTTGTATCCCAAACGCACATTAAAATAGTTGGATGGAAACATAGCTGTTGTTACAGTATCATAAAATATTACGGCTTAGATTCTGAAGGTATAGGCGCCATTGTCCCCAAGGCAACAGAGTGCCATAGTAACGAAAGACTCCTTGGAGACCATGTTTGGTGGCTTTGCTCTTCTGTCTGAGATAAACTGTAAATCCCCACAGTCTCTTCGCTGTACTACAAATGTCTTCATACTCTCAGTAGAGCACTTGACAAAGTCTCTGCAGGCCAGATTTGCTGCACAGTACTGTACGTTCGAATCAAAATAAACACCCTGACCAAGTGAATCACACCTTATTTTTTTTAGTACCAGAATGATGTTTACATAAAGCTTGAAAATCACTTTGGAAAAGGTATGAAGTTGTATGGAGGTTAGGTTTTTTAATATGGTCTACTTTCTACTGAATGCACCTCAACAGATTTTGGGCTTGTACTCTACAGCCTAATTTTAGAGTTGACACAAAATTGGTTTGCTTTGTTATAAAAATGATGCCAGAACAATGATTTTGAGGAAAAGAGAAAGTTTTGCTTTAAAAGGTTAATTAAAGCACATTTGTGCATTCACTCCTAGCGGCTGCTAATTGTGGTTTAATTGGTCTGGCATGTGCAGCCAATTAAATGTGTTTTGCTACTAGGAATAAGTCTTTAATTGGCAGGACAAACACCTGTGTCAGACGATCTCAGTGGTGAGATTATGCTGAGCTCAGCATCAAAAACATATTTTTTTAAACCAACCCAAATGAGGTTGTTTTTGTCTGTTGTTGTGGTAACTGCATGTTCAGCAATGCTGTGTCCTATGGAATCAGTGCAGGGCTTGAAGGTCGAAGGTCTATTTTAGGTTCTTGGCGCCAAGGATCTGCGGAAAGTGATGGAAGAGATCAGTGTGTCATTGATCTTTGTCATCTCAAACGAGTAGAGACAACTGCACTCCTCTTTGATAATACCACATTAGTCAAATGCAGCAATTATCCTGCTTTCTTAGTTTTTTGCCCTCTTTCACTCAGGCTTTCTGACAGATCTGAAAGTGAGAGATAATTAAAGATAGATCCTTGAGCTTAAAGTTTGTCATGTGAGCCACGTGAATAGTTTTGGTTTCCTTTTGGCCTTAAAATTGGAACTTGCCATGAAATGAAAATTCACATACTGTAGGCTATCTGTTTTCTAAAACCCCAAATCGAGCCTATTGAGGCTTGGTCAAGACCCTTTTGCATTGCTTTTTGAATCTCAAGGTACCCCTCTTTGGCTTAATTTAATGGTTTATATGCATTTGTAAAAAAAAAAAAATCTAAATTTCATATCAATTTTTACTTTCATTGCAGCACTTAACTCCAGCACTACTCTAAACCTACCCACCTCTGAACAATATAAAACACATACACAGGCAAATATAAGTGCAGTTACAGGTTTTTATTGCAAAACTGGCCATAAACAAGCAGTGTAAAAACATTACAAACAAGTCTGAAGCCACACAAAAAAGAGAGTAAAACAAGGGCTTTAATCGCTGAAAATGATCCCGCTCCATTAACACGCTCACATCTCATTCAAAAACATACTCCAATCCCGTAGAATGATGCAATAGGTCACGAGATACACAAGAGCCAATAGCATTTCACAAGCAAAGCTGCCGCAAGGCTTCTTCTGGCGGCATTCGTGCGGACTGCAACAACACACAGGAAGTATACGGTGATCGCATATTCCTTTTACAAATCAATCGTTTTGCCTCAGAAGACTATTATTAATATTAAATATTAACGGTCCCATATTGTACACCTTTTTGGAGTTTTATTTTAGGTGTTGATGTCCTTAAGAATATGTATTTGCAGTATAAGTAACAAAAACCTTTTTAGCCTGTCTAATTACTATTCACGAGCCTCTCTGCTGATTGGCCTGTTTTTTTGAGTGACCTTGAGCTTCAAAAAAGTGACGCCAAAGGTTCCTGACCAAGCTTCAATATGTGACGAGTTGGGTTGAGACTGTGTCGCAACGTTAATTATTTGTTAATTGTCTAATAGAACCAATTCCGTTTCCTACATTTTTTTTTTTTCTTTTTAATAATCTAATTTGAATGCAAGTCATAAAACAAGATCTGTCACCATTCCTTTCACCAGAAAGCTAAAATTCTGACATTTATTCACCCTCATGCTGTTCCAAAATCCTTTGATTTCCTTTCTTATGTGGGACACAAAAGATTTTTTGCAGAATGCTCAGCGGCTTGAAAAAGTTGATTGTAATTTATGCTATGAAGAAGCAGAAAAGGTTCACATGACTCATGCACTTTGTTCTAAAAGTTCTGAAGTCGAATGAGTGGTTTGTAGAAACAGACCAGAGTCAATCAGAGAACAGTTCTTAAATTCATCGTACAGTTTTGTTAAGGAAAGAGATTATTAAAGATGGCAAAATTTTAATGTTTAAGAGAACTCTGTTCATCACCTAAACCTATTTTTCAGCCTCAGAAAACTCACTTTTGTGTTCCACTGAAAAATAAAGTCATGTGACTACAGAATGACAAGAGAATGAGTAATTGATTACAAAATGTTCAATTACCCATTTTAACATGAGCATGGCAAACTTTTTCCAATGCAGTTAAGTAATTCTCCATCTCAAGCCAGTGCCAGGCTTTAGTTCTATAAAGAGAATATTAATTGAAATGTCAGATTTGATCATTCTTCTGCTCAGCTCTACAGTGAGATTATATTATATCTAGTCCTCATTTTATTTCCCCTTTGCATATCCTCCTTCTCTCTCAGGTAAAGGGGACGTGTTTGGTGATGTGTTTTGGAAGGAGACAACTTTGGCCCATTCATGCGCTAACGTTCGGGCATTAACATACTGTGATCTTCACATCATAAAGAGAGAAGCCTTGCTGAAAGTGTTGGACTTCTACACAGCGTTTGCCAACTCCTTCTCTCGAAACCTCTTTCTCACCTGCAACCTACGCAAAAGGGTGAGACGCATTAACCTGTTTTGTATCTGTCTCATTGTGTCTGCTTGGATTTTTTTGTGTTTTACTTCATTTGTCTGAGTTCAGCTTTATTCAGTCAAACTATTTTTCCCTTTGTGTTGAAATCTCATGTTTGCAGGCTCTTTTATTTTCCGTGTCCTCTTCTGGGCCCTGTTCTCTGATCACGTGTTACAGCGTTAATTGAGTGTAATAGTTGATGATTTGACAACTTAATTATTATGTTCTTTTAAGCTACTCTGTGATGCTAATTAAAGCAGTAAGTGTGTTTAAATGACTGAATTACCCAGAGAGGAATTATGATGATATGTTGGATATATTAAAAGGGCAGTTAGTCATTTACACACCCACATGTTGCAAACTCAGACTCAAACTGTTTTTAAGTTTATATTCTTTATATTTATGTAAGCGTTATTAGTTTGTAATGTTATGAGGGTTAGTATAACTTTTGGGTTATGAGGGTTAGTATAACTATTTTGGGCAAGTGATCTGAGAGATGTGCAGAAGAGGAAGTTCACTTTTGGTCTGTTCCTCAGCTACTGTTTGTCTTTAGAAGACTACAGTGTTTTTTGCTTTCCTTTTTGATAATCACAAGTTGAACTAGAATACATTGAAATGATCTATTTACAGGCTATGTAAAGAATGGAAAATATAAATGCTTGGTACAACATAAGGGAGGATAAATGACAAAAAATCTTTTTTAGGTTAACTAACACTTTAAGCTCTCAGAGCTCTGATTGGCTATAAGCCACAATTGTCATCAATTCCCTTAATCGTATTGGATACAGTACAGAGCATAAAGATGTGTCATGGCTGTCAGGGGGATAACAGGTAGAACTGGGTCAGTAGTGTGAAAGAGGAGAAGGTGGCCAGTGGAGAAAAAATATGTAGTATGTTGGTGCATATGGAGCAAATATTTTCTATTTCTTTCTTCCTTTCTTTTCTTATGCTCAGTTCTCTCCCCTCCACTCTTTCAATTGTTTTCTTTCTAGTGTCCTCTAATTTTTACACACTCTTCATCTCTACTCGCTTTCTTTATCAGCAGCCATGGATTTGACTAGAAGCTTGTTTGGTGCTTCTCTTTGTATTTTCTCTCTCTTGCTCTTTTCTAAACAATTACTAAGCCTCACACACCGCCACAAAAACACACATTTAAACCTACAGTACAAACAACGTAGTGTTTCTAGGTTAATGGTCAGATATGAATAAATCAAAAGCAAAAGCTCCTCTCATACATACTTCTCCTGTTTATCACTTTCTCTCTCTCTCTCCCTCCCTCCCTTTTTTCTTAATGTAATTCCCTTTTTCCACCCTGATTGTTCCCTGCCTGCTTTTTACCCTGCATCAATGCTGACGGAAAAAAATATTTACAGCAACACTGTTTTAAGCATTGTTTTCGATATTTGGTGAATTTCTTACCGAAGATATATTAAAACTTAATTTTTGATTAGTAATATGCATTAATAAGATCTTTATTTGGACAACTTTAAAGGTGATTTTCTCAGCATTTATATTTTTGTATACCCTCATATTCCAGATTATCTTATAATTCTATCTCGGTCAAATATTGCCCTATCCATCCTAATCATACATCAATGGGAAGCTTATTTATTCAGCTTTCAGATCATGTATAAATCTCAGTTTCAGAAAATTAACACTTACGACAGAAGCCAGATTTGTGCTTTAATTAATTAATTTATTATGGATTTGGCAGAAGTTTTAATTTGAAGCAACTTACATTGCATTCAACAGATACACATTTATATTTTACAAGTAGAATTTATTTAAGAAAAGTATGTTATGTTTATACATAAAATAAGTACATGTAAATATTTTCTAAATACTGTATAAACTGTATGTGTGTGTGTGTCTGTATATATACTTAAGAAATATACACAGTACACACACTTTTTACATCATTATTTAACACAATAATTTTACATAATTATTTGACATAATTTTATTAAAATCATTATTTTACAATAATATTGCCAGAAGTGCTCTTGACTGTGTATATTTAGCTTCAAAGATCATGATTTTAGAAAGGTGATGCTTTGTTTACTCGACCTTATTGTAGAAATGTCTGCAGTAATATCAGTTTCAAGATATTTTGGGGAATTTCTGAGTGTTATTCATAGGTTTTTCACTATTAAATACTGTAGAGCACAGAAAATGTAGGGAATGGAGTGGAATCAGCATCATGAGTCATTTGTAAACCTTCATGATTGCAGTGAATCAACAGTTAGACCAAAAGTTAGACCAATGAAACAATTCATACTTATTATATACAAGCAACCTATCCTTATAGTATATATGATATATACAAACAAACATCTGTTTCCAGATGTATCTGCCATTTAATAGAGGACAGAGAGAGAAAGGGAGAAATGAAATGAGAGGAACGAAAGAGAGTCTTGCTGGTGTGTTGTTGATTATGTGTGTGCAGGGCAGAGGTGTGAGATGATTCTTTTATGGTTTTGAAAGGTTTGTTTTATATTCTCACATGTATACTGTATGTGTGTTTTCTGGTTAATCAGTCAAAGTTTTTAAGACAGCTTGTGGGCCTTCAGGCAGACAGACACACTTCCTCCAGAAGGCTTTTGCATTAATGATGTGACCCAGAATAAGAGTGTGTCTGCCACTAACTTCCAAATTCTGAGCCTGCTTGTTTGCCTAAAGTACTACAGTACTACTGTCAAACCGCAAATTAAATTTTTATAAGTGGCATTTCTATCTCAACACTGCAAGCAATGACATCATTCCTTTTATCCTGTGTAATAATTTAATAAATAAAAAAGGTTCTGTCTGAAATATTGTTTTACTATTAAAAAAATATTCGAATATTTGTCACAGATCAGAGGGATGACGGGAACAAGCGGATCCACTTGCAAGCTTTATAATAAATACAGGGTCAGAACAGGAAAAGTAGTGGCAATGGCAAACAGTATCAGAGGCAAAATACAAGAATAGTCCAATGGGCGTAGCAGTGGTCGGGCAAACGGCAAACGTTATTCCAAGGGGCAAGGCAAGAGCGAGAGTCCGGGGACAGGCAAGGTCGAGAACAATAATCATAAAAACACAAGGTACATCCACAATGATCAGCAACAGCAAACACACAGGCCGGTCATTAATATACACCAGATAACAAAACAAAGGGGAGGAGGAACTAATGAGCAACCATAGCGACACACGAGGTGGGAGGAGACAAATGTTCATGACAAGAGTGTTTAACAGAGAATGGAGAGACAGGTAAACAGACAACATAGTCCGGGCCGGAGTGCCCTCTGGTGGCTTCAGAGGGGAACTCCAGTGAAGATCGTTACAGAGCCCCTCCCCTAGGAATGACTTCCAGACACTCAGACAACCGGGCTAGGAGAGGCAAAGAAGCAGAGGAAAGACCAGTAGGCCAGGAGCTGGAGTGAAACAGTCCTACTAGTGAGCCTAATAGTAGAGATGACAGTGGGACCCTCCAGGGCGGAGCAGGTGGTGGCGGAGACGGCCACCTGGGCGGAGCAGGTGTTGGCTGCCCACCAGACCCTCCAGGGTGGAACCGGCCGGACTGCAACAGGGAGCAGAAAGAGGTTAGTGGTGGCCTCTTTGGCCGAGACCGTACCTGCGTTCGAGAATTCTACGACTTCCTTGGCCGATTCAAGGCAGGACAATAGTTCAATGGCCTCTGTGGCTGGTGCATGGCAGGACAATAGTTCAACAGCCTCCATGGCCAGTTCAGGACAGAACGAATGTTCAACGACCTCCGTGGTTGGTTCAGGGCTGGACAATAGTTCAATGGCTTCCGAGGGTTGTGCAGCCACCAGCGAAACCTCCAGAGACTCTACGGCCGGAACCAACATCTATGGACGCCGTGCAGTCACTGGTGGAATCCAAGGGGAATCAGGATCGCGGGCAGGCTCTGGTGGATCGGGCAACGGCAAATCAGGATCCCCTAGCAGGTTCTGGCGGATCAGGATCACAGAGGGGTTCAGGAACAGTGGCCATCTTATACAAAGACTCGGGAGGGGCAGCCATCTTGTGCAAAGGCTCGGATCGGCGGCCATCTTGTGCAAAGCCTCGGGATTGGTGGCCATCTTGTGCAGCGCCTCGGGAATGGCAGCCATCTTGTGCAGTGACTCAGGATCGGCGGCCATCTTGAGCGCTGACTCTGGCTGAGGAATGGCAGCCATCTTGTCTGCTGACTCTGGCTGAGGAACGGCGGCCATCTTGACTGCTGACTCTGGCTTGGGTTCCTCCTCCGAGGACTGTACAGTGAGTGAAGACCCAGCTAAAATGAGTGTAATCCTTGAGGCTGTATGGAAACCCCCCTCAGGCAGCCCTGAATGGGTTCATTCAATCCGAAACGAAATACTGTTTTCAAAACGTTTTCATCATAAGGGCACTGTTTTAACAGATCACTGAATTGATACACATATTCCTCAACAGACTGCTGGTTTTGTTTAAATGAAATGAGCCGTTCCATAGGGTCCATACCTGGCCGTTGACGCGGGGAAGCTGCTGGATCCTCGTAGGCTGATCGTTCTGTCATGGATCAGAGGGATGACCAGAACAAGCGGATCCACTTGCAAGCTTTATTATAAATACAGGGTCAGAACAGGCAAAGTAGTGGCAATGGCAAACAGGAGTATCAGAGGCAAAACACATGAATAGTCCAATGGGTGTAGCAGTGGTCGGCCGAATGGTATTTCAAGGGGCCAGGCAAGAGCGGGAGTCCGGGGGCAGGCAAGGTCGAGAACAATAATCCAAAACAGAGAAAACACAGAGAACACAAAATGCTTACAAAGGGGAAAACACAAGGTACATCCACAATGATCAGCAACAGTAAACACACAGGCCGGTCCTTAAATACACCAGATAACAAAACAAAGGGGAGGAGGAACTAATGAGCAACCATAGCGACAAACGAGGTGGGAGGAGACAAATGACAAGAGTGCTTAACACAGAAAGCAGAGACAGGTAAACAGACATCATAGTCCGGGTCGGAGTGCCCTCTGGAGGCTTCAGAGGGGAACACCATTGAAGATCGTTACAATATTACTGTTTATTATTTTTTAATTTCTAATATATATTTGTATTGTATTGTTATTATATTGCTACTATTGTTGTTGCTATTGTTAATAATAATATTTTGATTATATACACAGGAGCGCACGCACATTACAAATTTATATTGTATATACTAGATACTACTACAAATAATACTTTTTAAGTTAAAGGCACAATATGTACGTTTACGCCACTAGAGGTCACATTTTCAAAACAATAACAGTTCGATGACGCAATAATGGAGCATTGAATGAATTATATATATTTGCTTACCTGTCTATTAGTAAGAGTTTTTTGCGATGCTCTCTCCATTTCGGAAATGCCCCGTCGATATTTGTTCTCGCTTTATTTCGTTGACTTTTTCAATATCTTCTTGCCTCGCTTTGTATACATCTATGTTATCTTTGTATAAATCCTACAGAGCTTTTGAGAAAACGTTAGTTCACAACTGCATGAAATATATAACACTGTGCAAGTGGTTTTTGGATATTTTATTACAAAAATCATACAAATTGTGGCTTTAATAATTTTAAATTGGTATATATTTACATGAATAAAAATGGCAAAACTTGTGTATTACTTATATAAATTATATATTAAACTTGATTAATATTGTAGTTATTATGATCACTATTATTATTTCTATTATTTACTATTATTTATTATTTCTATTATGTATAATATAATAATACAAAATATTTTTATATTCAACAATAAATACAGGCTAACAATTATAAACCAACATTTTATATTAATAAAATCACTGCACATAGCCCTAAATATCATGTGGTTTCCTGGAGGTTCATTTGTCTTATTAAAAAATTGACTGCAGTAACTGTGGCATCTTGGCAGAAAATCTGGGCACCAAGTAGCAACTGCAGATTTGCGTAAAGGGTGTGTTATTTCTACCGGGAGTCAGATGTTTTCTCAGGCAAAAAGATCCGGACAGGTTTAGAATTATTTTCTTTAAGCAGTAAATTGAACAGAAGATTGAATCTCATATCTCATCAGTCTGTTTGAGTGCATGGCTGTATTAGATGCATGTGTGTGGCTGCAGGTGACAGGCTGGATTACCTAAACAGCCCTAATGTGTCACCTAATCACCCGCTGAGACTGACACACTCTCCCTCAGTGTGTGTGTGTGTGTGTGAGGGAGGGAGGAGCGAGGGTTGGTTACGGTACAGTGATAGCACTAGGGTAGGGCTGAAAAAAAGAATGAGAAAAGATATTTAGAGAGAAAGAGAGGTGCAGTGTTCCCTCTAAGCAGCATCCGCACACTTCTGATATGTTTTTTTGATTTTGATCAGATGTATTGGATTTTATTCACAATTATTTGTATTGCATTGACTTTTGCATGAACATTTATTTCAATTATTATTTTTCATTTATTTCTCTTTTTTGTACAAAGCATCAAAACGGTAGTATTTATTAAAAGAATAAAATAAATGTTTATCTATAGATTAAGTACCTGCCTACTTCCCTTTATAATATAGTAAAACAAATGGATTAATAATATAACTCATGACTGTATATATATACATACATACATGTCTTATTATACATTATTATATTTATATTAATTTGCTATTTGTATAATATAATATAATAATTGAAGTTACTTTAGGGAGTAAAGAACTTTAGCAACTGGTGCCATTAATTTTAAGTTAATTCTTCCCAGTTCTTCTCTCTCTCTCTCTCTCTCTCTCTCTCTCATTTATTTTCTCTCTCAGTCCTGTCTTAATCTCCATTTTGTCTGTTTAGTGGTTTTAAGTTTATTAACGTTAATGTTTTTAAGTTTATTCTCTGTAGTGCTAGGACTCAGGGGAGAACAAAGATACATAAATACAACTTTAGACACTTAAATATATGGAAAATAGACAGAAAGAAGTTACACACACACACACAAAGACAAACGGATAAAGATGAAATGCTCCAATTCGCTCCCCTCAGGCAGATGGTCCCCAAGAGCTCTTACCAAGGAAAAAAATTCAGTCTTATCTAATCATGGACACACACAGCGACCTCCCCCCACACACACACACTCACAGATCCTCAGGCAAGAAGGTGAGACTCCCCTGCCGGTTTCCTCTTTGGAATAATGGCTTCTCTCTTGAGTACTTCCATAACATTCTAGAGAGTGAGAGATTGATGGAGGAGTGGCCCAGCTTTTCAGTTGCTGGCAATAATGCGTGAAAGGGACTTGGAGTGATGTGGCAGCTGTAAATCTAAAAGCGTGTATGTGTGTGATATTTTTGCTGGCATTATGTCAAGGGAATTTAATTTATTTCTCCACCTGTGTGGGGATTCGTACATTTAATATGGGTTACGTTGTCTGTTAGTATATAATGAGAAGGAGTTATGTGTGTGTGTGCACACCTGGTTTCCTCCTAACTAATGTGACAGTAAGAGGGTCTGAAGCATTTGTCAGTGATTCTCAGCAGTAAACGCCGTGGACACATTTTGAGCCAATTATCCCTCGTCAGAGAGAAGACGCTTCCCCACTGCGGGATGGCAGTTTATGTGTGTGTGTCCAAGTTATGTTATGCAATTGTGTTGCTAACAGGCTTCTATGTCATTTTAAGTCACTCAAACCTCAATGCTTCACACATATAATAAACATTCAAACTGGAAAGGACTGACAAGTGACATGTTCAGAATAACCGTAGATGTGCCTCCCTCTCTCTCTCTCTCTATATATATATATACAGTATATATACTGTATACCGTTTGTGTGTGTGTTTCAATGTCCTTTATATGTATGAATGCATATATATAGATATATATACTGTGAGGTCAGTAAGTATTTGATCACCCTGTGATTTTGCAAGTTTTCTTACCTAGAAATCATGGAGGGGTCTACAATTTTTAGCAAAGGTGCATTTCCACTGTGAGAGACAGAATCTAAAAAGTAAAAACTAGAAATCACATTGTATGATTTTTCAAAAATTTATTTGGGAATTACTGTCAAATAAGTATTTGATCAGTTGCTTATCAGCCAGATTTCTGACCCTCAAAGACCTGTTATTTTGCTTTTAAATAGTCCAGCTACTCTCTGATCATGATTCTAAATTAGCACCTGTTTGAGGTCGTTAGCTGCCATAAAGACACCTGTGCACCTCTCAATCGGCCAAAGTCTAAGTAGCAACAAGGGTAAAACCAAAGAGCTGTCAAAAGATACAAGAGACAAAATTGTAGACCTTCACAAAGCTGGAAAGTGCTACGAGGCAATTGCCAAGCAGCTTGGTGAAAAAAGAACAACTGTTGGAGCAATTGTCAGAAAATGAAAGAGGCTAATGATGGCTGTCAACGTCCCTTGGACTGGAGCCCTACGAAAGATCTCTCATCGTGGGGAATCAATGATGCTAAGAATGGTGAAGAGTCAGCCCAGAAATACACTGGAGGATCTGGTCAATGCCGTGAAGAGAGCTGGGACCATCGTTTCCAAGGCTACTATCAGTAATACACTAAGACGTCATGGTTTAAAATCTTGCATCGCACGGAAGGTTCCCCTGCACAGGGGACAGGACGACTGCACTGTATTAAGGAGAGGATGAATAGGGCCATGTATTGTGACATATTGGTCAAAAACCTCCTTCCCTCAGTCAGAGCATTAAAGATGGGTCGTGGCTGGGTCTTCCAACATGACAATGACCCAAAGCACACAGCCAGGAAAACCAAGGGGTGGCTCCATAAGAAGCATATCAATATATTTTTTTCAAACAAAATTATGTAAATAACAAAAAGATAAAATAATAAATATTATTGTATTAATAATTTAATATATTTTGCAAAATAGATATTTTTGATGGTTAAGCTGAATTTTCAGCAGTCGTCAGTCACATGATCCTTCAGAAATCATTCTAATATCATTATTTTGTGCTCAGTCATTATTGGTTAAATATCAATAACAGTTCTTATTATAAAAATCTGTTACAAAGGGTTTTTACTGGAAATTTTACTGGTTTTAGTGGAATAAAAATGTAGATTTTTAATGGATTTTTTGATGATTACAAAGTTCAAAGGAACAGCGTTTATTTAAAATTAAAATAATTTGAGCATTATAAACTTACTTTCTCTTAAACATTTTTAAACTCTTTTAAAACTAAGCAATTTATTACAGTTGTTCCTTGTTAAATAAAAGTAGTATTATTTAAAATAATCACTAACACCAATCTTTTGAATGGTAGTGCATTGCATAAAAATAAGAAAAGAAAAGAAAGAAAAGTAGTAAAAACAGTTTATAACATAATAGTAAGAATGTTTCTTGAGAAATAAATCACCAACTAGATCAAATCACAATTGTACAATAAAAATCTGAAATACTAAAACAAAAAACTATATTTAAATGTGTCTCATCCAAACCAGTAGTTCTCATAAAAGCCTCATGAAGCATTTATTTCACAGAGGTAGACAATCTGATAGATAGTGGTATATTTCATATATGATGTCTGTCTTATGGTTGCTAGAGTATTTTAATTGCTCCACTGACCTCAGCACTCACATGCGTCATAACAGCTTTTTTTTTTTATCTCTTGTTCTCTTTTTCTGTTGACAGTTGCAGGTGAACACACACCAGTGCACAAATCCTTCACTCCGTCGCACCAAGATCAGAAGTAGAATCTTAAAATAGCCATTCCAATATGGAAAGAATGCTGTCAGAGAGCTTTAATATTTCAAGAAAAAGCATGAAGTTGTGATGCGTATCGCTGTGATGTGCATTGTGTGTGATATTCCTTGAGGGAAGAACAGTCAGGTCAGCCACCACTGTCTCTTGTTTAGACACAGTGAGATGTTAAAGTCCTTTGAGGTGAATGTGAGTCGGTCCATTTGAAAATTACAAACCGTATCATTGCACCGGATCCGTAAAGAATGTGATAATAACGCTGACTTAGACCGAGGCTGGAGTTTATGAGTTCATAAAGGCCTCTTCTTCTTCCTCTGTCTACTGATATGAAAGCATTTATAGATTTGCATGTAGATATTTCAGTCGTGTGCCACTTTATGTGGTAATTGTTTATACAATATGCCTTCTGGCAATGTTAATTTCTCTGATATTACCATATGCATTTCACAAATCTGAATATGCATATTACAAATTTGCATTGTGTCCTTTCCGCAACAGGGTACACAAATACAATGTCATAATGTGCATTATATCATCTTTTGCAGCAGTCGATGTCATTTACTTATAGGTTGTTTGCACATGACGTCATTGCTGTTACGCGAAATGCAGCTGGAGGGCAGGAAGAGATTTTTCATCATGGGAATCATTAGCAGAAGTGCAAAATTCCTGTGTTCTGCATTGTTTGTGAATGTTCAAATCAGTCAAACCGTGAAAACACGAGAAGCTGTTATTATGTAGGAAAATATGTTGTTCATGAGGAGTGAAAAATCAAGAAATTGACTGAAAAGCTGTAACAAGCCCAGTTGGAAGTGCCATCTAGTCCCTACAGAGGGCACTTCAGCCCGGACTATGTTTAATAAATAGTTTGCATTTGGATCTGAACGCCTCTGCTCTCTTCGTGACAAAGAGCACAGAGCAAAGTGACTGGCGTCTGGGGCCAGGAGAAGCTGAGTCAGGTAACGTTAAAACTTATCTGTAAAAATGATTCATATAAGATGTAATAATATATTACCATATTAATACAGATAGATAATCCAGTGCTGCCGGCTCTTAATTATTCAGCGTGAGACAGTCAGAATACACTAAATGGTAATTGCCGCACATAAACACAATGTAAATAAGAAAGTATTTATTATTATTATTATTATTATGATCATTATATTATAAAGTGGAGCTATTTTAAACTAAATTGAAATGCTTGCTATTGAGGCGCTGGATACAGGCTAAAATTACTCTGCAAACAAGGTATTTCAAAAGTGAATGCCGTATTTATATGAGGTATGTGGCAGGATAAAAATCACTTCCTGCCAGGCATTTCACGAGTCCTCAAAACCATGTGTTTGCAAACAACCTATTGGGAATTACATGCTGTAAATATTCTCTACTTCTATTGCGTTTACTTTTAAGTAAACAAAGTACTAATTATGTTCATGTTTTTGAGGTTTAGTTAAGTAGAGCCTGTCTCTCCTAATCACTCACATGCTCTTTATGCACTAATTGCTTGGTTTATGTCCACTTACAACATCATGGAAGAGATTCTGGCTTAATTCTAACCTTTCTCTGAGGACTCTTGTCACAGCACAGGGAACGATGAAGGTCGGAAAGAATAAAGAAGGAAAAACCAATCAAAGCAGGGGCCAGTCACTAACTGTCCATGTGCAGACTATAGAGGAGTCCCTTTACTTCAAATCTTTGTTTTTTGCTTTGTATGTTTAAATTGATTTTGACAAGCCACCAGACAACAGTCCCAGCATCCCTGTGCTCCCTATAGCCATTTCATCCCCAGCTTTACCACAGTTAGTGGAATCAAATTTACTGTGTTGTTTACTGGTTTGCAGATGTGTTGAAAAGGCATGCAAGCAATTACAGCTTTGAAAGAGGTCAGAAGGAATAGGTTCTAATGAGCTTTCATTTCCTTGCATTATTAAAAAAAACACAAATACCCGCAGTTCCCTCTGTGATTGGAACTCATTAAATAATTTCTGTTGGTTTTGTGTGAATAACAACTAAGCTGTACCAGGAACTTGGTGTGTCAGAGGAAGGTATGTGATCTCAAACGAAGCCTCAGTGGGATAGAAAATGTTGTAATGTTCAAACAGATGAATGTTGCAGTGTTCAGCTCTTGTTTTGCTGACTTTCAGAAAAAGGGCAAAAGAGAATGACAGACGTTCTCTTTCTGTGAGCTCCAGTGTCTGAACTAATCCATCAGTTTTGTATGTTTGTGTTGAGATTTAAGAGTCGAACACACTCAGTATGGATTCTTCAGAGCAATACAGATTCTTTAGAAAAATAGGCGATAGTTATAAAAAAAAAAAATAGGCTAATAATTTGTTCCTATCCCAGCACCCCAGCATGCGAATAGACAAGATAGATAGATATGGACTGACACAAAAGGGTAACATAGAAAATATTGGTGACTGTGGTACTTAAACACTCACCTGTTCAACTAATTGAAGTCAGGTGGACCTCATTAGTGAGCTGGTGATTGGACTTAATTTAAGACTAAATTTCCAAACGTATGTATTCTGTGGGCAGACCATGGCAAGACACAAAATGGAAGTTTTAGTGTGACGGTGGGAGAAGAAGATAAAACGTGTAACATTTAAATCTGGCTTTCCCAACTCAGTAGAGATTTTCAGTAATACCCTGGAATTCTGAAATTCCTGTTATTACATGTTAAATATTTGATTTTTAAGCTGGGGTATGCACTTATTTCTGATATTGATGTTACTATTTTATGTTGAATATTACATTTTCTAATACCATATTTGTGATTATGATGTTTAAATAGAAAAGGGGGAGATCAAAATTAGTAAACAAATTATGAACAATAGTTTTTTCATCATTGATATTTATCATTCAAAAAATGTGTGTCACTCTTGATTCGAATGAATTCAGCAATTCCAGCTGAAGTGTTGAACCGATTGCCTATTATGAGTCTCTGCATTAATCAGTCCTCTTTTGTATTTGTCTTTTATGGACAACCAGCCTTTTTGTAGGACTTGAATGAGTTAGTGACATTGTAAAGATGCCATATTAGAAAATCACAGTCCACGACCAATGTCTCTAGCTATGGCTGCTATTGGCCTTCATCTGTTTACCCTCTTGCAAAGTCAGTGAAAACTAAATTGTCAGTTTAAGAGAGTTTGCCATATAATGAAGGAAAATGTCTACAAGAAAAACACCAAATAAAGTATTCTCTAATTCTGATCAGTATTAGTATTTAAAGTCTTTATACTTCAATGCAGAATATATAAAACTCATGAAATGTGCTTAGAAAACACTTTTAGTCCTGTAGGATAACTTAATAGCAGTGACCTTGAAAATTAGGAACTTGTGGGTTGTTCTGATTTTTATCTCCACTATAAATTAAAATTTTGATGATTCCAAGATTCTCATAGTTGCCATTTCCTATCTAACTGATGGTATTTCTTTTCTCCATATACAGTTTATATTTCGTAAAATCATCGATGTGAAGAAGGAGGAAGAAGAGAGGCAGCGCTCAAAGAATGAGGTTCCACTCACCATTCCTGTGGACCACCCAGTCCGAAAACTTTTCCAGAAGTTTAAACAGCAGAAGGAGCTCCGTAACCAGGGCGCTTCGGCCCAGCTGGATGTAGAGAAGAATCAGCAGCATCTACAGCAGCCCACACGCATGCCAAAATCTCACGCCTCCATCATGCAGAACTCACTGCACACGGTTCAGAACGGGTCCACCAGCAGCGTGGTCACCATCTCCCAAATCACACCCATCCAGAACTGCCTGGCCTACCCTAAAGTGGGCGACTCAGTCAAGCAGAACAACCGCGACATTATGGAACTCAAACCTGCCGTGGCCAGCTGTGACCAAGTCGCAAATCGACTCAAAGTGAATAACACGGTGCGGACCAAACCTGCAGGAACCGCCCGAGGCTGGATGAGACTGAAAAACAACATGGCTGCCCCAGGTTCACCTCCAGACGACGAGAGGAAAGAGGGATTGAACAATGCAGCTAAAGCCCTCTCCATGGAGCGCATTCCACCAGAAGTCAAAGTTCAGATAGAAAGTGTGGAGGAGGTCGGAACATCCAGGAAGAATTCGCTCCGCAAAACAGACTCTTGGGATAGTGGCTTAACTTACAGCGACCAGAGACTGGATAGGGTTTCAGAACCACAGAGCCCTGTTCTTGGAGGCGGTGGAGAAGGACCAGCCCGGGATTTTTACCCCAGTAGCGAGAGCTCGTTCCAGGCCTCTCTTCAGGAGGCAAGGCTGGAGCTGAGGACAGAGATCCAAGCTCTGAACGGAAGGATGGCGACTTTAGAAGAACGAGTTGGACAGATTCTCAGACTGCTTTTAGAGACTCCAACACCCATGTCTAGCGAAGACCCAACCCCAAAAATGCACAGACCCAAACTCAAAGCACAAAGCAGCATCCCAGTGTCCACACTCAGTACACCAGACTCTGAAAAGGATGAGGGTTTGCCATAGAAAAACAGACTTAAGTTTTGACATGGAGCATTTGTAGCATCACTGGGGCTTTGGTGCAACCAAATTTTGCACCTGTACCTGCAGCTTATACAGGAAAGGCCCAAAATAAGAGCTTGGGTTGGTTTCTAGCTTCTGATTTCTGAGGATAAAGCTGACACTTGAACATCTGTATGGGAACAAGAGTCGGTTACTGGATCTAAATAACTGCCAGGAACTCTGACCCCATCAGAATGCAGTGGCATGTACTGAGAAATACAAAAATAAGGGGATTTTTAGTTTCAGTGCTTTTTAAAGTGCCCCGATTATGCCATTTTAAAGCTGGCTAATATTGTTTTATGAGTGTCTTAAAGCAGGTTTATGTGTATGCAAGGTCAAAAAACACTTTAGTTT
>JAUMHR010000063.1:15922592-15936118 GCA_032361145.1 Enteromius fasciolatus | reverse complement strand
ATATCACTTATTAATTATTTATGAACACATAGTTATGTTTTGTAAATGATTAGTTCATCATTAACTAATCACTTATATATGCCTTACAACTGAACGTTATTATAAAGTGTTACCGATGCTTTTTACTTCGATAACAATGAATGTTTTTTAGGAGACTGTGAACAAACAGGAACTGACTTCTATGCTGGATGGAGCGTTTCATAGACTCAAACTAATCGCCAACAAATACACCAGCAAGGCTGCTTTGGGTAATACAAAGGAACTGTGTATGCATGCTCCTAAATGACCATAAAAGTATGAAATGGCAATAAAAACAACTGTATGAAGAACTGTAAAAATGTTAAAACAGCACATTATTATTGGTATTCTGATGTCTGCTTCAGCTGGAGATTCGACTCAGGTAAATCATCAGGTGGCTGATCTGGAAGCAGATGTAATAACGACTCTGGAGGGTGTACGGATGGTGAGGGGAACTATTGGACGTGTGTTGGCAGCATGGGATTCATACAGTGATATCTACACCTCAATGCGAGCATGGCTGGAGCAGGGTCCACATGCCCAGCGACACGGGCAGAATACAGAGGTGAACATAGGAGTGCATAGAGAAAACTTTATACTGATTTTGTTGCTCTCAATTCATGTATTGGATAGACAAAAAGCTAATATTTTTAAGGTTGTTGGTGTTTTTTTTAATGCCTCTCCAATTGATTTCCCAGGTGACATTATCAGTTATGTCAGAGTGGAGTTCCCGCCAAGCTCACCTGAATGAGGTGGCCAACTACTTGACAGAGGTCACAGACCCACAGACAAGCCGTGCTATTTCAGATGAACTTTGCAAGATAAATCTGCTCTGGGCCGACTTTGCCAAAACAGCCCAGTTTGTAAGTTATCCAATTTGAATACTCCATGTGCGACTTTAATCATGAAAGAAAATAAGAATAATGCATAAGTGAATAAGAACAATACATAGTTTTGTCTAATTGCACTGGACATAGGGTTTAGTAAATAATTTGCTTCTATGAATATAAATAGAGTGCCTTTTGTAGTATTTTGAAACAAGTTGTATATTTTAGTCTTTAGCTGAGGAGCCCAGTGCTGGCCTATCCAGTCCTCAGACAGTTCAGTCTCTGATAAGGGAGGCCACTCAATTGCTTAAAGAACCTGTGGAGGTCGTTTCTGGATCACTACGGACATACACAAAGAGACTCCAGGTATGCTGTATGTGCACATGCAATTACATACAGTAGATATAAAAACACAGTATATACACACAATATGTTTTTATTAGTAGATATTTGTGATTTTTTTTGTGCTTTGTCTTTTTGTTTTCTGAATTAAGGAATAGACTAAGAAGGATTTAATTTTAAATTGTTATTTCTCACAGCTTGTGATGAAGAAAATAAAGGATGTGGATCTAGAAGCTCTCTCGCCATCTCTAGACTGCTCTCCAGAAACCCTGAACAAACTTCAGCAAGCCATTCCTGAAGTAAGCAACCACTTTGCTTTGGTTTCCTCTTAGGTCTTCCTGTTGCCTTTATGTATACAATCAAATTATAGTGTATCATATTATCTTAACTGATGCCTGTATGCATTTCTTTTTTATCTTTACTGTTTTTTCTTTCTGTTTGTGTGTGTGTATCTAGGTCCTGCAGACACTCTGTGAGGCTGAGCAGGTGTGTGATGAGCTGCGCGTGAGTGTGAGTGGGTTGGAAGGGCGTCTAGCTGAACTGTTACACTGGGAGATGGAAACCAGAGAGCTGTATCAGCTACTAAAGGAGGAAACACACAGGCAGAAGAGAGGACAAGACTCCAGAGCACGGGTGAGTATCTACAAGCACAACAAAATATTCATACATCTCCTTCCTTAAGTGATTTAGTATAAAGAAATCTTTTTTTCTGTAGCAGTTGATATCAAGAGGTTTACAGTTAGAGGGTCAAGTGGTTATGGAGGAGCAGGATCTGCAGGTGATGGTCATGACTAGTCAAAAGTCTTCACCCCTGCAGTATCTCATTGCATCCACCATGCAGGACAAAGTCCGCACTGCTGTTGAAAAGTCACAGGTCTGTCTACTGCTTTTAGATTAACAACACCTTAAAGTGCTGTCAGCATAATTGTCTATACATTTAATTAACTTATTTAAAAAAGATAATCTATAAAACTAAACCAGCTCTTTTGGTAGTTATCGGTAACATCAATTATGTTTTCTGTTATTTTCCTACAATGCCTTGGTTTAAGTAACCTTGTTTTCAGAATGCAAATGCATTATTTTTAATTCTGCTAAATCTCAACAGGAAGCTGTAGGGATGCTTAGCTCTTTGGGGGCTTGCAGAGACCGAAGCCCTGTTAGAGAACAACCTCCTTCCAAGATCTTTGTCAAATATCAGGAGACAGAGGAAGAGTCCCAAAAACCCTCCTTCCAACCTATCTCTTCATCAGGAGCCCCTGGCCAACCAGAACCTCAGCCTGCGGTCAAGGTCCCAGAACAATCTCAAATACTCTCAGAGGTATCTTCTCAAGCAGTAGACCCCAAGACCAAGCAATGTAGCCAGCCTGTGCCAATGATTGTTGTGCAAGAGTATGAAGAGGAGAAAATTCCACAATCGCAAATGCACCCCTCTGTGCAAATAAAAGACTCTCAATCCATTGAAGTTCAGTCAGAGAAAGTTGTCCGTGCTCAAACAAAAATCGACGCAGAGCATAATGTAGAAAGCCAGGAACTTTTACCACAGTCTGTGATACAGCAAAAGACAGAAAAAGATCCAGTAGCTAGCCAATCCTCACAGAACCTACAGCAAGCAGAGTCACAAGTACATAATAAACAACAATTAGTAACACAGACACATATGCACATTCAACAACAAGAGAATGCTCAGCTAGCTAAACAGCAGAAGGTTCAACCACACCTATCAATCCAGTCACAGCCACAGGGCCAACTAGAAACACAAACACAGCATGCTCCAAAGAAGCAGAAGAAAATAAAGAAGTCCCAGGCACATCTGCAGAACAGACCTTGGCTTCAACAGAGGAGTCAACTGGAAAATGTTAATCAAAAACCAGTGCCACAGTTGGTCCCACAATCTCAGTTAGAGCCTGAGGACAAATGTCAAATAAGTTCTCAGGTAACACCACAGCATATAGTAGTTGTTAGCACACCTGAAGCTCAGGGAGCTGTTCAAGGCACAGCACAGTCAAAAAACATTGTTGAGAGTGATGAGAAACACCTGAAGCCAGCTCTGTCTTTTGCACAAGAGAAACATCTTATAGAAACACAAAACCTACCTCAAACTGTGCCAGCAGTATCAGCACAACCAGTGACTCTAAAACAACCACAACAGCCACCGACTGTTCAGGTTCATGAACAAGTATTACCCCAATCTCAACCTTCTTTATCAACTCAAACAACTACACAACAAACACAAGCTCCTACAAACATTAAGCAACAAAAGCAACCTCAAACACAGATAGCGACACCACAGCAACCTCAAGTGATGACCCATAATCTGGCACAATCTCAATATATGACTCCTATGCAACCACAGGTCATGGCCCAATGGCAGCCTCAACAGCCTCATCCTGCAGTGCCACAACCACAAAGATTTCCAGGAACTCAAACAATGCCCCAAAGGCCAGTTCAACAGTACCCAACATCTCCCACTCAACCACAAATAACAATGCAGAGACAACAGTCTCAGTCCCAGCAACCCACAATACGCAATCCGACTGTAATTTCCCCTCAACCCAAAGGTGTATCCCCCATCCAACCCAGAATCATCTCTATGCCTCAACCTCAGATGCCTGTTCAAACTCAAATCCAAACTCAGGTCAAAGTACAGGGAGGTGCACCACATGTAATTCAACCTCAGGGGCAACCCCAGTGGGGTCAACCAAGAGGTGTCACTCAAATGTACCCCAGAATGCAAGGACCAATTTCTGTTGCTGCCCAAATGCAGCCTCTTGCCCATTTCCAAACTCATCCCCAACCTCAAAGTATCCCTCCAACTCAACCTCAGCAGTGGTCACCAATTAGACCAGACATAGTGACCCAAACCTACCCCACTGTCCAAATTCCAGGTCAGGTAGACGCTCCTCAACCTCAAATGGCAGGTTACCCTAAAATCCAGCCACAATCACAGCCTCAACAGTGGCCCTCTGCTAGACCTGAATCACCTTGGGGTCAATCACAGATAAGACCCCAAAGTCCAGCTCAGCATATAGTTCCCTCTCAGCAATGGAGGCCTGTCAGTCCAGATACCCAAGTATACCCAAGGCCTGAAACTCAAGGGCCCAAGGGACCACATCTTCAGTCCCAATATCAAGCCTTACCAAGGCCAGCGAGCCCTCAACGTCAGTGGAGTCCAGTTCGGCCGGAACATCAGTTTCAAGTTTCTTCCAAGACTGTGCTCCATGGTGCTCCCCAGCCTGTAGCTCCATGGATTGAACCACCTGCCCAAGCTCCCATAAGACCTCAGAGTTCACAACATCCCCAGCAAAATCAGCAAAAGTGGAGTTCATCCAAGACAGAGGCCCAACCTGTAACCCTTATCCAAAGCCAAGTTGCACAGGCAGAGCTTCAGTCCCAAGATCTCATAAAGCCACAATTACAGGTGCAGGAACCACCCCAACAGCAGTCAACTCCTCGTGCTAAGCAGCCAGCACTTGCTCAGGCTCCCCCTCAAGCCTACACTGAGGCTTATAAAAAGGCACAGGCCCTGGTTAGGGATAGATTTGAGGAAGCTAAGCACTGTCTTCAAGAGCACATTATGGAAGCTATCAGTGTATTCAAGGACAAGAGAATGACGGACGAACAGGCATCAGTTAAGGAGGTTTGTCCATTTTTTAGAGTAGTTTGCTTTTTTTGACTGCTTGCAACCAAGCTCAATAGCATATTCTTTTGTCTGTATGTTCTATAAGAGATTATGGTTAATTTTCCCAAGTGTATGTGTTGGGTTTTTTTTTACTTAGGAGACTCTTCGGACTCTTGACCCTGAACTTCTTGAAGAGTTCTTAAGGGCTGCGGAAGGAATGGAAGCTTTCTGCACTCCATCTGAACTTAGAGACATGGAGTTTTTTACACAGTCTGTTAGAACACAGTGGAAGGTATCGACTTATTAATAATTAGTAATATTAGTGCTTGTTTGTCTATATCTGCGGTGTGAATTTAATATTAACCATTTTTAGTTTTGATACTAACTGAAATGCTCTATTAAACTGATTGTATGTGAAATTACAAACATTAAAAGAATGCGTGCTTGCTGTTGTTATTTAGTTTTTTTATTTATTAATATTTTTAGGATGTTCGAGTGCAAATATCAGAATTTTTGAAGCAACTCAGATTTGAGTTAACCAGCCTGCATTTTAACCGTGTGGTTGAGACATGTGAGATACACTTTAAGAAGGAAAAAGTCAACCGTAGGCCTGAATCAATATCAGAATCGAAAGAAGAGGTAAAGTTACAGCTACCCTCACTGCGGAGCATGAACAAATGTGGACAAATGGTTTCTCCTACCTATATTTTTTCCTCTGTTGTTTTCTAAATTAATCATTTGCTTTTGAGATAAATTAATCCCTTAATTTCATGTTCTTGTCTTTCCTCTTAATCACATCACTCACTTGGCAGATTTTTTTTTTTATATTTTGCATGTTGCAAATGAAAAGATAAAAAATATGAGTAAAAGTAACAAAAAATATACATATCTGTAGGTTTAGTTTTTCGGTCTATCTCCTATCCTCCAGACTTGTTTATCTGCAGAGGGCAGTCTGGCAGAGGCAGGACAGCAGCTAGAAGCTCTGAAGGAGTTGTGTGATACTCTGAGCCCTGAGGATGCACACAGGCTCGCACAAGCCCAACTTAAAGAATGTGAGAGACGGCTTGCTGCCATCCAGCGGCAATTCAGTGGAGACACAGATGCACCTTCTTCTGACATTAGGTAACAGAAAGTGAAATAGTCTCTATTATGTCACCAAATTTTGTCTGATAGAACCTTTAATATATTCATAAATGTATTTATTCTCAATATCTAATAGTTTACAAACAGAGCAAACAAAAGAGGCACCCATTCAAAAAGCACCAACAGTCCCACCACCACCTGAGAAGCCCAAAGAGGTTATTGTTTCAGAGGTACAAACATATGATCACTTTATAAAACAGTAAAACTTTGTATTATTTTATCCAAAAATCTTGTACGTTTTGTTTTAGGCTGTTACGCCGGTTAGCCCCCAGCGACCGAGAACTGTGGAGAAAAGAGAGATAGTGAAACAAACGAGTACAGAAGAGGACAGGTATGGATATAAAAAGTTTCTGTGTATGACTGCGTGTGGTGTTTTGGAGTCATATGGTTTACGTATTTTCCTTGGTCTGCTCAGGTACCGCAGCTCCAGATTTGCATTACAGGCCCAGCTAAACAGAAATGAGCAATGCATGCTTGGAGATCGTACCTCAGAATCAGTCACTCCCACAGACCTGCAGAAACGACTGAGAGAGTTAAAGGTAACAAACACTTTTTTGTTTTAAAGTTGGCCATTTGATTATAATGCATTCATGACAATGACAATAAAATTTTCTTTTTTTGTCTGTTTAAGTCTCTGTGGGACGAGACAGAGTCTCTGTGGAAGGAGTATGAAGCGCTGTGTATGCAATGTGTTCAGTACAATGAACGAGCTGTTGAGCAGGACCGTATGGAGCTCACTGTCAGGTGGAGAGAGCAGAGGACACAGTTACAGGGCAGGTATGACCATGTCGAACATAAGCTTTGATTGATCAGGTCTCCAAGCCAGATAATATTTAGGATCCAGCCCCGGACTCTAGATTCCGCCTGAAAATATCTGTTAGTTCAGGACAGGACAAGTAGTAAGCAGAGCTGTTGATACCCCAAAAATGAGTGGTTAACAGTAAACGGTAAAACATTGACCGAGAAAAGCCAGAAAGGAGCGGAAGCAGGAGGCGAAGTGATAATGGTAAAAAGTAACATTTTAAAATAAACACCTTTTCAAAGTTTATTGAACAATCTTGGTTGTGTAATGTATGTCTCGAAGTTCACACTTCATCTGATCAGCACAAATTCAACATGTACTGTTATACCAAAACTGCTTCACAGCAACATCCCATAAACCTGGGGCTTCCATAAACATTTCCCCTTATCTATCTCTGTTCATACAGACAAAACAGCTCAAGAAACCCCACAAGCATGAGATTGAACAATAATAAAAATACATAAGCAAAGAAGAATTAATAAGGAATATAAAATATAGAAACAGAATAAATGAATGAATAAATTAACAAACAATAAAATACTTAATAAAATATAATGATAAAAACAATCAAATGACAAAAAATGATAATAAATAATTATTAAATAATAAATCATGTGAATAACCAATGATTACAAAATGATTATGCAAAGAAATGATTGTAAATGAATTAAAAAGCTACAGAGCTAAAAAATGGATACTAAAATAAAAGCATATCACGTTGTCTTTTGTTCACTTTCACCCTGTGCCACCCAAAGAATCATATGATCTGCTCAAATCCTGGGAAAATATCCTGTAGCCTTAGTGGGAGTGTGAATGTGCATGTGTGTCTTGTGTCGTTGTTAAATAAGTCTATGCATTCTGTCAGGGTGGATTCACTGGGAGCAGCACTTGAGCTCATGGACTCTATTGAGCTGAAAATCTCTGAGATTTCTGAAAAGCTGGAAAATTTCATCAAAGAGCCCAAAGACATTAAGGGATATACACTAGCTAATCCTGCCATTTTGAGAGATGTGAAGGTGGGAGATATTTATATTTATTAATTAAAATATTTTTCCTATTCATGGTTTATAACAGACACAAATGTCATTTTATAATACAATATATTATAATGTTTGATATACTGCATTTGATGGTAATTTCACTGTGTGTAACTTACTAAGCTCTTAGTAGCCATCCCATTTTTAATTTAAATATTTCCTCTTATTTTCAGGACTTAGATGAAAGTATCCAGACAGAGATGGATCGTCTGTCTCGATTTGACTCTGAACCAAGTCATCTAGACTTGCGTGACAGATCACCTCTGACCCAGGTGGTACTAACCCACAGATCCAGCCTAGACCGACTAAGGCAACAGGTGCGCAAGAGCGATGCCGCTGCCCGTGCCCTCGACCGCTTCCTCATGTCCCTGCGCACCGTGGAGCTCGATGTCTCTTCTGTGCAAAGTGCCCCCAGTCATGATGCTGTTGTACTGCAGGATAGCAGGTCTAAACTGGCACTAATCAGAAAGGGAGTCAGCAGCCTCAAGGATAAGGCTCCACAGCTGGACCAGCTCTTAGGTGGAGCACAGCTGGAAGTGACCCAGGACGGGAGCCATGTTTCCTGTCTGGACATGGTGGGGGTACTGGTTCACAGTGTGGAAGAAGCAGATGATCGACTAATGATTCGACAAAATGACCTCCAGAAGGAACAACAGAACCAGAGCCTCGGCCTGAGGAGGAAGACTATCCAGGCTGAGTTAAGGAAGGTGCTGGCAGCAGCAGAGAAACAGGGTCTAAAGGATCCCACTATGCCAGCTGTGCAACATCGGTAATGATCTTTCTTCCCTAGATCATATGATACAGATGATTTAGTCTTTATTTGGGCTCAGTAAACATTGACTTAGGAACTAATTGAGATTAATTTGATTAACTAATCAGCTTATGATTCAATTCATTCATTGAATCTACAGTACAAGATTTTTTTCCAAAGGTTTTTTTTTCTGTGCACGAAAAGGTGCCTTTCAGTAACTGCCAGTGTCAATCTCCGAAAAGGAATAATTTGTATTTTATCTATGTGTTCTACTTTATTTTTCTGACACTGTGTTTAGGATGCGAGCGCTGTCTGATCTTGAATCGCAGTTGAACTCTCTTCGTCCTGAATACCAAAGCATCAAGACGGCTCTGTCTGAAGCCTCTCCACAGAAAGAGCGCTCTGGTGCAGCAAATGAAGAGCTAGACTTCCTTTGGGATGAGACTGATAGAGCTATATCTGACAGGTGAGATTGAGATTTTCTTTGATTTTCTTTTTCTTTCCTAAAGGATTGGTTTCCTGTCTTCATTTACTCACACTCAAGTCTTTCCAAACTTGTACTGATTTCTTTCTTTTGCCGAATGCAAAGGTGTTTTGAAGATTGTGGGTAACCAAACAGTTGCGAGACCCAACTGACTTCCATAGTATGGAAAAAACACTATGAAAGTCAACAGAAACTGGTTTGGTTACCCACATTCAGAGGGAAATTCAAGTGTGAATGACAGAAACCCAGAGTGTTGCTCTGTGTGTGTGTGTTTGACAGACAAGAGCAGTGCACTGTTCTTATGGATCTCCTGAAGAAATTTCAGAACTGTCGCAGTTACCTGGGTAACACTCTCCAGAGGGCAGAGCAAACAATCAGTGAGCAGGCTTCATACATGGGCAAAGACAATTTACAGCGACTCCTTGCAAAAGTATGTCAACTTCTAATCACAATACACATACTAATGCTATAATTGCCTATTGTAATTTACCATCAGGTTTCTTTGACAGAAAGGTAATTTTATACTGGATTAGCACCACCAGGGGTCAGTCATTACTCAGATATTACAATTCAGTGTGAAGCAGTCTTATTTTAAATTCATCCTGTAATTGAATTTAGTTTCAGCACTAATCACAGATTTCTTCATCTGCATGTACACAAAGGGCTTCACATTTATTAGTCTCAAAGAGGCTTCTCTGTGTTGCGTCACATAGAAAATTTGGGCAGATCCTCTATGGAGTGCAGTTATGATGAATAAAACTTTTGGTAATTTATTATCATTGTATAGTCTGCAAGTACCAATAGTATTAATAAGTGCTCATGCTCAAAGGCAGGGTTAAAGAAGTATGTTATGTCTACCTAGCATTAGATATTTAACTATCATACTACCACCACCATATTCATTTTCTCCATTTTATCTCATGATGTTTCTAGTAATGTTTCTGTCTTGTAGGTTGTTGACATAAAGGAGGATCTTAATAGCCTCGGAGCCAAGATGGAGGAGTTCAGATCTGTGTGCAGACAGCTGCAGTCCCAGCTAAAGAAAATTCCTGATTGCTCGGAAACTCCGTTTGAGACAGAGGCAGATGCTTTGGTGGATTCATGGCTGGATGTAAGGATATGAAAAACACTGTTCATGCTTCATGCACTGTTCAAGCATTATATGTGAGATTCTTGGCAAATCTGTGTCTCTCTGGCAGGTGTCAGAGAAGACAGATAGTTACATGGACAACCTGCGTGTGGGTCTGGAGTTGTGGGAGAAACAGCTGGTTCTGGGTGGAGAGGTGGAGAGCTGGACTTCTACTAAACTCATTATCTTCTCAGAATCTCACCCTTTCAGCAGTGAGATGGAGGTTGACAGCATGAAGGTGTGTCTTCAAATAATCTGCCTTAAAAGGATCCAAAATGCTAAAAGGCATGGACTTAAATGGTTACTCCACCCCAAAACAAAACTTTTGTCATTAATCACTTACCTCCATGTCGTTCCAAAACTGTAAAAGTTTAGTTTGTCTTCAGAACACAATTTAAGATATTTAGGATAAAAAAAGAAGGTTTGTGACTGTCCCATTGACTGGCAAGTAATAAACACTTTCAAGGTCCAGAAATTATGAAAGACATCGTCCGAATATTCCATCTTCCATCAGTGGTTCAACCATAACATTATGATGCTACTACAATTCTGTTTTTATGAAATTTGAAACCGTAACATCACTGTAGCACCATTATTGAGAGCATCTGCTGGACGCACATAGCGTATGTAGTTCTGTGTCAGCCACAATGGAAGGATGCATTGTTTTTTTGTATCCTTCCGTTTCATCTAACACAGACCTGGGGGTAAGTGATTAATGACAAAAGTTTCATTTTGGGGTGGAATAATCCTTTAAAGGCACAGAACTATCATTTTGATTCTGTTGGGTCATTTGTGTGTTTATTAGAATGAGATACAGTGCCAGGAGGACAACCTTGAACACTTCCACAGGAAATTACTGGAGATCCAGGAACTGCTGCAGAGCAAAGAATCTCCTCTTGAGTTACAGGTAAACTTTAAACTTGTTTTTTCTGTTTATTCACTTTTTGGACTTTTCTAATTCCTAATTATTCGTAACTTTTAATGCACACACACGTTTTCTGTCTTAGGTAATGGAAACAAACCTGAGGAAGAAAATGGAGCAGGTGAAGGAACTCTTCACCGACTGCACTGAAGTGTTCCAGGAGCTCCTCACAGTTAAAGCTCATATGATAGAAAAGATTGACTCCTATCAATCATCTGTGAAGAATATTTGCTCCTCTGTAGACATGATCAGTTCAGAGGATCGCGCAGAACTGGATGCGCATTTACAGGTATGATTAACAGACAGGCAGACATGCATAAACACACTGATTTAATATATAACCTTTTTTATTTTCTGTTTGTAGGATTTATATGAGCAGCTTTTGGACCAGGAGGAGCAGGCAGAATCTTTGCTGAAGGAAATCAATCTCATGTCCAGCATTACTGGACCGCAGGCCTTAGAGGAACTGAACAATCATAGTAAGCGTCTCAAAGAGAGCATTGCGGAAACACGAGAGCTGATTTGCCAGAAGAAGGATCAAGGGGAGAAAAGCTTCCTTCAAACTATTAAAGGTATGGGAACTGCATTCTGCATTGTTAAAGGTGGGAAAAGTGATTTGAGTTTTGACCATTTGTCCTATTGGATCTCTGCAGAAGAGTTTCAGTCATTTGAGGAATGGTTGCAAGATGAGCAGCTCTCTGTGAATGAGTGCTTTGAGAACCCTGAGAGGAAGCAGGATATAGAAACGTCCATGCATAGACTGACAGTGAGTAACAGTGAAGTCACAACCCTATGATTAAGGTTTATATTGTGGCTTAGGACATTTTGGAAATATTTTTGAGATAATAAGACTTGCAGTATAATACACGGATTGCAGGCACAGCAATTTAATAGCGAGAGTCACCAGGTGATAGCAGCTTTAGTCAAAAGCATAAATATAAATTTACAGGAAGAGTTCGAATTGAGTTCAACAGTATGGAACCATTTGTTTTCTTTAGAGTTTCCTGGCTTCTAAAGAAGGGGAGCAACGCCTGGCTCAGCTGAAGGAGAGGTTTGAGCAAGGGGGTCAGGCAAAGCTCCCTGCTGAGGTTCAAGCTTTGCTTTCAACATGGCATCAGGAACAGGAAGGAGAACTGGCCACACTCAGGGCTCACTGCCAAGGACGCCATAAACAGCTATATGATATCCTCCACAACCTCAACAGGTACATGGAAGAATTTCTCTTCATAGCTATTAGTTGTTACTGCTGTTTCAATTTTATACATGACTTTGCTCTTTAGTTTGCATGAGGAACATACCCATTTGGAGGACTGGCTTCAGCAGAAAGTGCAAGTGCCAGAACACAGAGAAAAACTGAGGCAAACCCAAGAGGATTTTCTTAAAGAAAGGTACCACTCACTATTCAGTGTAATGTACTGTAATTCAGTGTAAACAGTGTCAGACTACATTACTGACTAAATTGCAGATAAGCCATATTGCAGTCTTCAATCGTGCAGCCTTTTATTTTATATAAAACCTACGTAACACATACTTTCGCCCTTGATCCACAGCGGTCGTGTGGAGGCATTCAGTGACCTGTTGTCTACTGTAAGGATGCGTGGCCTGAGGGGAGACTCTCTCCTTAGAGACTGCGAGACCCTGATAGACCGATACCACAGCCTGGGGATTCTTTTGGAGAACCACGCACAAGTCCACAAGACCCTTGATGATCAAATCGAAACATTCCAAACCAGTGCAGAGCAGATCAGAGCCTGGATCAGAAATTTAAAGCAAAGACTTGAGCTCTTGGGGACAGACACGGCAATGCAGGAAAAACATGTAAATGCTCAGGTGGGCCTCTTTCATTTATTGTGAGGGAACAACTGGTAAAACATCTTAAACTGAAAAGAATTATGTGTTTTTAGGATAAAAATGTTTTTTTTTTACTTTGTTTTAAGGCTGTTCTTAATCTAAGTACTGAGGGTGAGGCTAAACTCGTGGCTTTAAAAGAAGAGGGTGATGCTTTATATACTTATGAGATTTTGGAGGATGTCAGAAGACAGGAGCTCATTCACACCCTTGCAAACATTGAAGATGAGTGGAAAAGAGTTATGGATATGGCTGATCAGCTAAAACATCAAGCAGAACTCCAAGACACTCTCTGTAGAGAACTAGAAGATCTACAGGCCCAGGAAGAGAGCATACAGTCCTGGGTAAGAGAACAACTGCAAATGCTTTGCTCATTGGAAAAGGACCTTCAGCCACATGAAAAACTTAATAAAGTGCAGGTAAAGAATTTTTTTATTTATTTTTTTTACAAATCTAAATCTTTTCATGGCTCTTGTATGATTCTAACCCAGATACAACTGAGTAAAGGTTGCTAGCCGTGCACATATTGTTTTGCGAGTAATGTCTGTATATCCTGTAGGCTGTTATAGACCTTGGTGATGAAGCCGATTCCAGATTGGCCAGT